>PVKH010025387.1:0-13428 GCA_004027955.1 Chaetophractus vellerosus | reverse complement strand
TTTGGAGAAGGAGATTTTGAAAAGCAGTTCTGATGTTGGAGTGAGCCGTTTGCCCGATAGTCTACAGCTGGCCTTGAGGAGAGACACAAAGCGTAGAGAGCCTCATGGTCTACAGCTGAACTTGTGGAGGAAACAGAAGCTAAGCCCAGAGAGAAACACAGCCCCGGGAACAAAGCCAGAAGCCTGAACACTGGAGATGTCGGCAGCTGTCTTGCTCCAACACGTGGACTTTGGTGAGGGAAGAAACTTATGCTTTGTGGCCTGGTGACTGTAAAATTCTGCCCCAAATAAATACCCTTTATAAAGACTGACCAATTTTTGTATATTTCAAAAGGCACTTCTGTGGCTGACCAAAACATCTGCCAATACCTTATTATAAGGTTTCAGCTAATGTAATATAGAGGGTCTATACAGGGCAGCTAGTTGCATTTCTTTATCAGCATCATAAGAACATCACAGAAGATAAGATCAAAGAGGAGGAACAGGCTAAGTCTTGTTATGAAAAGCATTCTCAAAGTAAACATGGCAGCAGGTAAACCAATTTCCATCAAACTCCCCCAAATTATTTCACCTCTGCTGGATTTAATTTGATTCATAATATGTGCATTTCTCATTGAACTAATTGCTGAGCAAAAATAAGCTGCTGGACACTGTATCAAATTGCAGTTTATATACTTTTTTTTTTATTATTACATACCCCCCCTCTTTCTGCTTGTTCTTGCTGTGTTCATTTTTGCGTTCTTCTGTGTCTGCTTGTCTCCCCCCGCTGCAGCGACCCGCCGAGTCAGCTCACCGCGTGGTGGCCTGCCTGCTCGTGGGGGCTTGCCCTGCCTGCGGGGGCTTTGTCCTGCCGTGGTGGCTTGCCTTCTCAAGACGGTCTGCCTGCTCGAGGAGGCCCCGGGAACTGAACCTGGGGCCTCCTATGTGGTAAACCGGTGCCCTACCAATTGGGCTACAGCCGGCCCCTATATACTTTTTAAAAGTACTGTATTAGCAATGAGAGGCTTTATTTTATGTTGATAATTATAGACTTCTTTAAAAGTTTGAAAAAAAAGTTTGCCTCATAGTTTTGGATTTACATTTTATGCTTAGTTGTCGAATGATTTGATTCATTTTTGATGGGTAGAAAATGAATTACATACTAGTAAGCACTTAACGGTGATTAATAAATTGTTTTCTAGAATGCTATACCCAAAAGTGGTGATAATGAAGGAAGCTAAGTTCTTTGTTTATTTCATAAATAACTCTGTGCCAAGCTCTAAACTGGTTTTAAATAGGACATGAACTGAGTGTTCTGTAGAGAAGTTTCCTTTGTGTCTGACTGTAAAGATAAAGGGAATACTCCATAAAGGTAAAAAAAATTGATCACAGTTAAATTATTGCCTCCATAAATGTCTGGAGCCCTGTGCTCTTTCCTTCTCACATCACCCTGCTGAGTGACCTTATCAACTCCCATGGTTTCAAGTGTCATCTATACACTAATGATCTTTGAGACTCTGTCTTCAACTTTCTCCTTTCTCCTAAACATCAGACCCTTATCTACAGATAGTTACTGGGCACCTCCATTTGGCTGTCGCACGTGTTTCAAATGCCATCTGCCTAAACCTGGATTTATCGTCCCCCAAATATGCTTCTCCTTATGTTTTTCAACCTTAGTGAATAAATGAATAACTTCACCAACTGTTCAGCTGCCCAAGTCACCTGGATATCATCACTGATTCCCATTCTTTCTAGGCCCCCACATCCAATTAATCACCGTGGCCTACTGATCTTACCCCCTAAATATTTTCTAAATTGGTTCACACTTCTCCAGGTTCTCTACTGTTACTCTTGATCATGTTACCATGATCTCTTTCCTAGATTAACCACACTCTTTGCTACCACTGTTGCCAGATTCCATTCCATTCTGTACTAAGGAGCCAGAGTGATCATTATGGAATGCAAATATGATTTGTCGCTCCCATGCTGAAAACCCTTCTGTGGCCTTGTCTGCCCTCAGGACGAAATTCAAACTCTTTAACTTTGCCACACTTTGATTTCTAGGCCTTTGGCTAGGTTAGTCCTTTGGGCCTGAACCCAGACCTCTCCCTTTGCTGATGAACTCCTCTTTATCCTTTAGCACTGTGATTAAATGTCACTTCCTTCTTCTCTACATCCCTGAGAACAGTTTGTGTTTCATCAGAAACTTAAGTTATTTTAGTACTTGATTTATGCGCCTGTCTTTGCAATTAGAAGGTCCAGCTCCTTGAGTGAATACTCTGTGCGGTGTTCATTGCTGTGTCCCCGGATGTACCATGGTTTATTGATTGATTGGATAACTTCAGTAGTGATATTTGTTGGCTTCACTTACATTTTTAAAAAAATTACAGAATCTAAATAATGTGCCCATGGTAATATTTCGGGATTCTTCAGTATAGGCACTGTGTATTGACTTTCTCCTCTGAAAGACAAAGGAATTTAGCTCACCTTCACCAGCATCCACGCCCCTCTCTTTTCTTATATAGTCATATCAGAATCCTTCAGCATCCACAGGTCATTCAGCAGATATTTATTGAGCACCTACTTGGCAGGCACTAATTTGAGTTCTTCAGGTTGGAGTAGTGGGTGGTGGTTATCGGTGGATAAGCAAACAAGGCCATGAGTTTTATAAAGCTTATATTATGGAGTAGGGAGACAGACAGTGACAGCTGCCCATGATTATATAATTGAATGTGATGGGGTGAGCACAGGCTCATCTTTGAATGGGTGTTGAGAGAATGGCTTCCTGTAGAATCTAAATGACAAAAGTAGCCAGCCATGAAAAGATCTGTAGGAAAAAGTTTGGCATGGTAGATTAGGTGGTTGGAGATGAAGTCAGTGAGGTAAGTGTTGAAGGACTTTTTTTATGGATTCATCTATCTTAATTTATTCAGCAGATATTAGTGCCAATACCAGCACTTGTCTAGGCTCTTGTACAATAATATTGAATAAGACATAGACAGCCCTGCCTTCATGGAGCTTATATTTCAGGGTGAGGCAGATAATAAACAAAACAATCTATATTATCTTCTAATTCTTATACCTAAAATAATGAAGGTGATAAGAGACTAGAAAGTGATAGGGATTGGGAGGCCATTATACATACACAGAGGGAAAGAGAAACAGAGAGAAAGGGAAAGGAAAAGAGAGAAAGGAAGGGAAGCCCTCTCAGGAGCTGGCATATGAGTTGAGTGGATACCTGTAAGAAGTATTTGAAACGTGGGCAAGAGGGTATCAGGCTGAACACACAGCAGATGTCAAAAGAGGAAGGAATAGGATGTGGTCAAGGAAGGCCAAGAAGGCCAGTAGGGCAGGTCAGTGTGAGCGACAAGGGGAGCAGTAGGACATAAGGTGAGAGAGCTAGGAGAAACTGGGTCAGGAGGCCCTTACACACTAGCCTAGGGATTTACATTTTTCTGGTAGTGGATGGTGTGAGGGCAGTATAGTATTGGGAATGTGATTAATCCCACTGAATGGTATGCCTGGGAGTGGTTCAGTTTGGAAAATCCATGTTATATACACGTTTACATTGTTTAAAAAACAACAACAATTAAAGAGACAGTGGGCAGTTAAATGCAATCCATGATCCTAGACTGGAACTAATAATGGAGGAGAAAAGGTCCAAAAGGACATTATTAGGACATATGAAAAAACTAGAATATATACTGTAAGCTTTATATCAATGTTAAATTGCTTCAACTTGATAACTGTGCTTAAGATAGTTATATAAGTGACTATCTTTCTTCTCAGGAAATGTACATGGAATATTAAGTGTTAAGTAAAATAATATATACAACCTACTCTCAAATGTTTAGAAAATTAGATAGATAGCCAGGTAGATAGGTAGACAGACAGAAAAAGAATTTACATTCATATACCATGAGCTGCTGTTATAGGGTTCTGAGTGTTGGGTGGGAGGAATGAATATTATGATCTGGCTTAGATTTTACAAGGATGCTTCTGTCTGCTGTGTGATGGGCTATAGAGGGCTAGAGTAGAGGCTGAGACACTAGGAGGTTATTACAGTAGTCTGGTCCAGATACAATGATGGCTATGACTAATCTTGGCTAATCTAGTAGCAGCAAAGATAGAATTGATCAGATTTGGAATATCTTTTTTTTAGCTTTAGCAGCTTTATTGTAGATTTAAAAAATTTTTCTATTTTTTAATTTTTTTAAAAGATAGATTACATAAATGTTACATAAAAAATAGAGGGGATTCCCATAAGCCCCGCTCCCTACCCCTCCCACACTTTCCCACATTAACAACATCCTTCATTAGTGTGGCACATTGATGTGTTAAAATTGATGAACACATATTGGAGCATTGCCACTAAGTGTGGATATTAGTTTACATTATAGTTTAAACTCTCTCCCACACATTTTTGTAAGTTATGACAAGATATATAATGGCCTGTATCTACCACTGCAACATCATTCAGGACAGTTCCAATTTCCTGAAATCCACCATATTATACCTATTTTTAAAAAAAGATACTTAGGTTACATAAATGTTATATAAAATATGTAGGGGAGTCCCATGTACCCCACTCCCCATACCTCCCACATTTTCCCACATTAATAACATCCTTCATTAGTGTGGCACATTCATTGCAATTGATGAACACATTTTGGAGCATTGCCACTAAGCATGGATTATAGTTTAAATCAGCCCTAATGGATTGCAGCCCCCTCTCAATTAGAGGTGAAGTGGATATTACCATCCCAGGATTGGAGAATGAACTATGGACTAAAGTAGACCTACTGGTATTCTACTATAGACTTATTGTGATTCTAGCAATGGAAAACATTATATCATTGACGTGGAGGCAGTGGCCACTGGAGGTTCTGAGGGCAGGGAGAGGGAAAAGCAGGTGCAATGTGGGGGCATTTTCAGGACTTGGGAATTGTCCTGAATGACATTGCAATGGCAGATACAGACTGTTATATATCTTGCCATAACCTATAGAATTGGGAGGGAGAGAGTGGGATATCTTTTAAAGGAAGAGTTGTCTGTATTAGCTTGTAGATTGATTGATTGATTCATTCATTCATTCAAGTATTTGTTGAGAACTCAGTATGTCGTAGACATTGATCTAGTGAAGAGCTCTGGGTGGCTTGGATTAGAGGTGGTGAGAAGTGATTGGGTTTGAGAGGTACTTTGAAGGGGGGTACCTGAGAATGTTCCAATAGATTAGATATAAGAAGCAATGCAAAAGAAGTCAGATATGACTTAAGTTTCTGGTCTGAGCAACTTTGTGTGGAATGGTGGTGCCTTTTACTGAGTCTCAGAAGTCTTGGGAAAGTGCAGGTTCTGAGATGAGTATCTTAGTTTACAAATTTCGAATTTGTGCTTCCTAAACATGTACATAGAGATGTTGAATAGCCAACTGAACGTACTTGTGTGGGACTGGAACTGGGGGTAGAAATATAAGTGGATTGAATGTGGGGAAGCAGGAAAAGAGAAATGTAAAGAATGGTCCATGGTTTTTGGTGTTAGCAACTGGGTAGATGATGACCCCATTTCCTGACCTGGGGAGGCCTGTGTGAGAGACCTGGTTTTAGGTGGGACAATTCTGCTGTGGCCATGTTTGATTTGATATGACTGTTAAATGTCTCTTAGACTCAGTTCTTCTTCTAGTGCATGTAGCCTTAAACAACATGCGCATGCCTGGTACATAGTATCTCTTGATTACCTATGTTTTCAGGCGAAGATTTAATATTCTTGCTCTTTCTTCCATCTCTCTCTTTACTTTTATTTCCCATTATTTGTAAGCTGTACCTTTACTTTTATATTGTCAAAGTTGATGACATTTACTTTCTGTCCTATAACACAAAACTAAGTACTGTCTATTTAATTCTAAAAGTTCAAAATCAGTAACAGTGATAATAAATGACCTTTAAAATATCACTGTATGCATCAATAGATTCTGATTCAATGCAACCATTCAAAATCTCAGAAATTGATAAGCTGACTGAAATTTATATGGAAATGCAAAAGTCTTATATTATGTTCCTTATGAACAGGCTACAGTAATCAAGACAGTGTAGTATATTGGTTTAAGGACCTGTGTGTATAAATAGGTGGATAGAAAAGAACAGAAGACTCCACATAGGCCTACACATACATGACCAATGGACTTTCAACAAAGGTGCCAAGGTAATTCAGTGGTGAAAGGAGAGTCCTCAACAAATTGTGCTGAGTATGCACAACTGGAAAAATGAGCCTTGCCCCTACTTTACATCATCTAAAAATTATCTTATAATAGAGTATAGGCTTAACCTTAAAGGCTGAAACTATAAAAGCTTTAGAAGAAAACATAGGGGGAAATCTTTGGACCTTGGATAAGCAAAGAGTTCTTAGGCAGCACACAAAATGTACTTACCATTAAAGAGAAATTGATAAATTGGACTTCATCAAAATGAAACCCTTCTGCTCTTTGAAAGACACCATTAATAAAACAAAAAGGCTATGAGAAAATATTTGTGGTAGATATATATCTGACCAAGAACTTGTATTCAGAATTTATAAAGAGCTCTTACAATTCAGTAATAAGACAATACCTAAAATGGACAGCAGATTTGAACAGATATGTCACGAAGATATATGAATAGATACTTCAAGAAGATATACATTAAAAGATGCTCAGCATCCTTAGTCATCAGGGAAATGAAAACTGAAACCACAAAGAGATATCACTACACACACCAGAATGGCTAAAATTAAAAAGACTGACCATACCAAATGCTGACAATCCTATGGGGCAACTGGAATTCTCATATTTTGTTTGTGAGAATGTAAAATGTTACAACCATGTTGGAAAACAGTTTGGCAGATATAGTTTGCTAAGCTACTCAAAGCAGATACCATGAAATGTGTTGGCTTTTAAATGGAAATTTATTAGCTTCACAAGGTTACACTTCTAAGGCCATAAAAATGTCCAAGTCAAGGCATCATCAAGATGAAACCTTCTTCCTAAAGACCGGCTGCGGGCAATCCTAGACTACTACCCCATCACATGGCAAAGCACATGGCAGCATCTGCTCGGCCCTCCCTTCTCTTCCGGGTTTTATTGCTCTCAGCTTTTGCTTCCGTGGTTTTCTCTCTGTCTTAATTTCTTTCTCTTATAAAATACTCCAGTAAGTGGATTGAGACCCACCCTGAGTGAGGTGGGTCACACCTTAACTTAAGATTCTACTCACCAAAAGATCCTGCTTCCAATGGGTCTGCCCCCACAGGGATGGATTAAGTTAAGACATTCTTTTCATACAGCTTCAAACCATCACAGCAATTTTTAATAATGTTAATGTGCAGTTACCAAATGACCCAGCGGTTCCGCTGCTAGGTACTTACTTAAAAGATATGAAAACACAAGTCACCAGAAAGACTTGGACATGAGTGTTCATAGCAGCTGTATTTGTAATGGACAAACTTGGGAACAACCCACGTGTGTTCATCAACTGATGAATGAGTAGATGTTTCTTTTTTTGGTGTGATATACAAAACACAATTACTTGGCCATAAAAAGGAGCAAATCTACTGATACATACAGTAATACAGTGGTTTTCACAAAAATACTGAGGGAATTGTTGCCTGGGGGGGAGGGGTGGAGGACTTGAATGTAAAGGGTCACAAAGGAACTTTTTGGAATAATGACACATTTTGTGTATTTATTTTTGTGTTGCTTACATGAATGTATATGCATTTGTCAGAACTCATCAAATTGTCCTCTTAAACTGGTGCATTGTGTTATAATATAAAATATAACTCAATAAGTTGTTTAAAAAGTCTCTGTCACCCTGCAGTGAAATTTCTAGTCAGTAATCCTACAAACATATGCAAAGCTTCCAAACAGCTTTTTAGTGTTCTACTCTTAAATATGAGGATATAATCAAAGATTATCAGACACTTGAAGAATGTCTCTTTAAAAAGCTCGCTGCAGAGCTGCTGTGCATTGATTACATTTCTTTCTCTGTAATTCAATGAGCACCACCTTCAGACCACCCAAGGGAAGAGACTGATGTTTGAGGACACTCTTATAGGAGGGTTAAAGTGGAGGCAGGGCGATCAGGTAGAAGGCTAGAGCAGTGGTCTGGACCAGAGATGTTCCTACCATCAGGTTCAATTACTGTCTCCGTTTTGATTCTCGACTACTTACTCACAATCATGCCAGTAGTAAGGAGATGTTTGAGACTTTGGTATACAGACCTTTGGTTAATTCTCTGTTTTGTTTTTAGCCATTTTTCAGTACCATTGTGTTTGACATGTCCTCCACATCCTCGTTGGAGATCCACGTGGCAGGTTGGCTCGCTTCTCAGAAACAGCTCTGCCAGTGACTGCCCTTTGCTGTGGCCTCCTCTGCTCTGCTTCTTCAGCTGTCCTCTTACAGCCACTTTGTGACTTATAGAAATGAGGTTAAATCCTTCCTCCATTGATGATCCTTCCACTTATTTCAGAAATTAAAAACTTAAAATTACTTACATTGGGCTGATTATATGCATAGTCCAGTCCGCCGTGTTCAGCCAGAACTCTGAGTTGATAATTTTATTAATTTAGCATGGAAGTTTGTTTAAAATAAAATTGGAAGTCCATAGAGGTGAAAGATTTTGCCTTTCCAGCTAAAGTATATATCAATTAAGCCATTCCATTTTCATATGATGTCTCACTAGATCAGGGGTTGGCAAACTATTTCTGTAAAGAGCCAGATGATAAATACTTTAGATTTCATGGGCCAGAGTTTCTGTCATAATTGCTCAAGTCTTTTGTTGAAGCATGTCACAAATGAGTATAAACTATTGAGTGTGGCTCTTCCAATATACCTTCATAAAGAATAGGTGGCAGGTGTGATTCAACACATGGACTGTAGTTTACCTTCCCTAGATGATGATTGCCTTACTTTGGGGGAGTAATGTTATTATTGCCTCATTTTATATGGTTCTTCAATTAACCAGGAGACTATAATTCCTATTTTCCTAAAAAGTAATAACTTATTATTGTTTCTTTTCTTTTGTCAACTTTATGTCCTGTGACCATTTTCTACCTCACTCCTTCTTTATATTTGGTCCTATCTGTCTAGTTGGATTAAGGCTAGTGGGAAGGTGCTAGTGTTCTCATTTGATATGGGATTCAGAAAGCTTTTAAAGTTGTAAGTCTCATGTCTATCAGCGAATCTCCAGCATGCTCTAAGGAGATTTTATGCAAGATTTTAATGAATACCTGTCAGTCATCTGAGCTGTTAGACTACCTGCTTAGCCTTCCAGTTTTCTTTCCCCAGATTCCAGCTTTTTAGATCTCCATGTATCTGACAGCTTGTAATTTAACATTGGATTACATTTTGGGCATAAAGGAAGAGGTATTGTTTATTTTCTATTGAGCAATCTGGAAGTGAATGGAAAATTGTCAAGTTTCATATCTTTCCTGCAAGTTCCATGGCAACTCAACTATCTTAAGTTTTGCCCATAAGACTCTCTCTAGAAGATTGTTTGTGCATAGAGTGAAAGATGAATATGTGGGAAAAAATTTTGTGACAATACTTCACATAAAAGATGTTCAGTTAATGGTATTTATCACACTTGAAATTGTTGGGTAAACTGGCTTAAAATAATTCATTTTATTTTCTACTTTTTAAATTCCTTTTTTTATTAGGGAAGTTGTGAGCTTACAACACAATCATGCATAACGTACAGAATTCCCATACATCACCCCATCACCAACACCTTACATTGCTGTGGAACATTTGTTACAGGTTATGAAAGAACATGATCAGACTATTACCACTAACTGTGGTCCTTAGCTACATTTGTGCATTTTTTCCATATAGCCTGTGGCAGTTTGTATTATTTATGAATTCCAAAAAAGATATTTGATTATGTTTGTAAACTGGTATGTTCCTTTGATTGTATTATATTCAGCTGAGATGTCTTTGATTAAATTATATTAAGATTAGGGCTTCGATTCAACCACATCATTAGAGTGCGACTCAGCATTGACTCCCAGTACCTGTGGTGGGCTGATAAAACAGACTCTCACATGGAAGTAGATACACAGAGGAGAAGAGCACAGAGGAAGAGAGACAGCTCCTGCTCCGGGAAGAGAGACGAGCCCGATAGTCTTCAGCTGACCTTGTGAAGAGTAACAGATCAGCTAAGCCCAGAAAGAAATGAGCCCTTTGGAGAGAGCTAAGCCTTATGCCAGTCTGTAGCTGAGATTGGAAGAAGCTGGGACCACGGAGCCTTAAGAGGAAGGAGGAAGGCTGAACCCTCACAGACGTCACTTGCCATCTTGCTTCAACATGTAGCCAGTGACTTTGGGTGAGAAAATATATCTTATGGTACCTTGATTTGGACTCTTTAAGGCCTTGAGACTGTAAGCTACTACCCCAAATAAATACCCTTTATAAAAGCCAACAGAGTTTTGGTACTTTGCATCAGCACCCCTTTTGGCTGACTAATAAATAGCCCTCTTATTAAAACCATGTATTAGTGTTGCACATTTGTTATAGTTCATGAGAGGGCGCTCTTATATTTGTACTCTTAACCACAGTCCATCTTCCGCCACCACATTTGTTACAGATTATGAAAGAACATCCTCAAAATTTTACTACTAACTATGGTCCATATCTTACATTTGGTGTATTTTTCCATGTACCTCCCTATTATTAACACTATGTATTAGTATTGTACATTTGCTATACTTCATGAGAGAATGCTCTCATATTTGTATTGTTAACTACAGTCCATCTTCTACCACACGGATCACTGTGTTACACAGTCCCATGCCTTGTACAGCCACCCAAAGTGGATACTCAGTGGCTCTCACTTTCATCACAGAGTTGTGCAGTCATTGTCTCAGTAAACCTTCTTTGATATCGATGCAAGAATATTACAATATTGCTGTTAACTATAGTTATATTATATGTATGTTTCCCATGTATCACCATATTCTTACCACCTTGTAACAGTGACATACATTTGTTTTAGTTGATGGAAGAACATAGTTTGTATTTGTATTATTAACCATAATCCACAACCACCTCTGGGTTCACTATGTTATTCAGTCCCTAGATTATTCTCTAGTTTTCTTTCGATTGACATTTATATCCCTAAACTGCCCCTTTCAGCCACAATCCTGTTTATAAATCAGCCTTGTTAGTTATACTCACCTTCATGTGTTACCATCATCTCTATCCATTTCCATACTTTTAGTCAAGCATCAGTACCCCTTCTCAGCCCTCATCCTATCTCCTGATAACCTATACTCTAGATTTTATCCATGTGTTTATTCTTGGTATTCAGTTCATATTAGTGAGATAATATAATATTTGTCCTTTTGTGTCTGGCTTCTTTCACTCAACATAATGTCCTTAAGATTCATCCATGTTGTCATATGCATCCCAATTTCATTTCTTCTTACAGCAGCATAGTATTCCTTCATTTGTCTATACCACAATTGTTTATCCATTCATTGGTTGATGGACACTTGGATTGTTTCCATCTTTTGACAATTGTGAATAATGCTGCTATGAATTTGGTGTGCAAATGTTAGTTCATGGCTTTGCTTTCAGTTCTTCTGAATATATTTCCAGTAATGGGATTGCTGGGTCATACAGCAGCTCTATATTCAGCTTCTTGAGGTACTGCATGCACTCTTCCACAGAGGCCGCACCATTCTACAGTCCCATCACCAGTGAAAGAGTTTCCTATTTCTCCACATTCTTTCCAGCATTTATGGTTTTCTGTTTCTTTTTTTTAATAATGCCTTTCTGTGAGGTGTGAAATATCTCATTGTAGTTTTGATTTGCGTTTCCCTAATACCTAGTGATACTGCACATTTTCATGTGCTTTTTTACCATTTGTATTTCCTCTTTGGAAAAATGTCTATTTAAGTCTTTCGCCCATTTTTTGATCGGATTGCTTGCCCTTTTATTATTGAGTTTTACGATCTATTTATATAACATAGAATTCAAGCCCTTATCGGATAGGTGGTATTCAAATATTTTCACCCATTGAGTAGGCTGCCTTTTCACCTTCTTGACAAAGTCCTTTGATACACAAAAGTGTTTAAGTTGGAGAAGGTCCCATTTGTCCATTTTTAAGTTTTGTTGTTTGACCTTTGGGTTTAAGGTTTAAGAAACCCCCACCTACCACCAGGTCTTGAAGATGTATCCCTTTATTTTCTTCTAGAGGTTTATGGTTCTAGCTTTTATATTTAGGTCTTTGATCCATTTTGAGTTAATTTTTGTATAAGATGTGAACTAGCGGTCCTCTTTCTTTCTTTTAGAAAGATCCAATTCTCCAAGCATCATTTGTTGAATAGTCACTTCCTCCCCAGCTGGGTGGGTTTAACAGCCTTGTCATAAATCACTTGACCATAGATGTGAGGGTCTGTTTCTGAACAAGCAATTCGGTTTCATTGGTATATCTGTCTTTATAGAATGAGTTTAGTAGTGTTCTTTACTGTTCAGTTTTTTTTGGTAGAACTTGAGTAGGATTGATATTACATCTCCTTTGAATGCTTGAATTCACCTTTGAATGCTTGAATTCACCTTTGAAGCCATCTGACTTTTCATTTTGGGGAGGTTTTTAATGACTGTTTTAATCTTCTTGTGATTGGTTTGTTGAAGTCTTCTATCTCTTTTATGGCTGTATAGGTTGTTTGTATGTTCCTAAGAATTTGTCCATTTCATCTATGTTGTCTAGTTTGTTGGAATACGTTTGTTAATCATATCCTGTTATGATCATTTTCATTTCTTTGGGTTCAAGAATAATGTCCCCATTTTATTTCTGATTTTATTTGCTTGTGTCTTTTTTTTTTTTTTTTGGTCAGTCTAGCTAGGAGTTTGTCAATTTTATTGAACTTCTCAAAAAACCAACTTTTGGTTTTGTTGATTCTTTCTATTGTTTTTTTCTTCTCAATTTAAATTATATCTGCTCTGATAGTTGTTATTTTATTCCTCTGCTTCTTTGGGAATAGTATGTTGTTCTTTTGCTAATTCCCCAAGTATGCAGTTAGGTCATTGATTTTAGCTCTTTCTTTTTTTTTTTTTTTAACATGAGCATTAAGGGATAAAAATCTCTGGGCTGGGGTCCAGCCTGTGTATTTAAAGCATATATTTATGCACTGTTTAGAATTGTTCCAGATCTGGGGTTTACAGCTTTCCCAGACCCAATACCACTTTTTACAAAAATGACAAATATTTTTGTTGTCCTTTATGTTAATCTTGAAATGAAATTCATAGGTAATATAAAATATGTATGTGCTTTCAAAATATCAACATAATATCATAACTGGACTCTAAAGGAGAAAGAACATAAAAATAGCTTATACTGGGGGCCAGCTTTAGCTTAATTGGTAGGGCTCCGGTTTACCACATGCGAGGCCCCGGGTTCGGTTCCCGGGGCCTCCTTGAGC
>PVKH010025386.1:0-13431 GCA_004027955.1 Chaetophractus vellerosus | reverse complement strand
TTTTTCACCCCCCTGTTGTTTTTGCCCTTGCTATCTGCTCTCCGTGTGTTCTGTGTCTGCTTGTCTTCTCTTTAGGCAGCATCGGGAACCGATTCTGGGACCTTTTGGAGTGGGAGAGAGGCTCTCAATTTCTTGTGCCACCTCAGCTCCCTGGTCTGTTGTCTCTTATTGTCTCTCCTCTGTGTCTCTTCTAATTGCATTATCTTGCTGCACCAGCGCTCCGCACAGGCCAGTACTCTCGCGTGGGCCAGCTCACCTTTCACCAGGAGGCCCCAGGAATCGAACCCTAGACCTCCTATATGGTAGACGGGAGCCCAATTGCTTGTGCCACATCCGTTTCCCCTTAGGAAGGTTTTTGAGATTACTGAATCAAATACCATGACTCTTGATAGGAGTTTGCAGACCTAATGTCACCCTCTGCCTTCTAACTTGCTGTCAATTTTTTTTCCCATTTCCCCATCTCCTCATACAATCCATCTTTCAAGCCACAGATCTACAAACTAGTTTGTTTACTTTTTAAATTGATATATTAAAACACACACATACACCACAGAAGAGAATGATAAAGTGTGTGTCCTGATTCGTGATTGTTCTTTCATTCATCTGCTTCACTGCCAGTACCATATTGTTTTGATTATTATAGCTTTATAGTATGTTTTAATAATAATTGGAAATCTCATCTTTTTTCCAAATCTTGCTCTTGTCACCATTTATTTCTCTATTCTTCTGATAAACTTTGTAAATTGGTTTGATAAGCATAAATGTAAGTTCTTATTTGTCATTAGTTTCTGTTATTTCAGGCTTTGTTTTTCAGCTTAAGAGTTATTTAGAAAACTCTGCATTTTCAAGTGATTTAGATTTTGGGAGCCTAACTTCTTTTGAATGTCTACTTGTATTCATTGTGGCCATAACCACATCAATTTTTAAAAAGTGGATATGGAATTACTCTTCAGTTGTGGATGACAACAGAGTTCACATTTGTAAATATGATAGTTCATGTTGGGAAACACTTCTTTTTATGCTGTAATTATTTTTTATACTTTATAATTTTCTTCTGTCTTCCTTTCTCCTTGTTTGGATGTTGTAATACTATAGAATGTTTTTAATGTTTTGGGCCCACAAAAGCTCTCAAGTCCAACCTTCCTTGAGAAAGAGTAGATGGCCTCTGAAGAACGTCAAGTTGTTTCAGTTAAGGGGTCCTCTCATCTTTTCTTTGTAATACATTACAGTATCTCAATACATAGATACCTTCTGTAATTGCAGTTTTAAATCCTTGTAATAAAAAAGATGCATTTCTGCTTGTCCTTAATGGAGATGAACAGTCCCCCTCCCCATTCTCTAAGCTAGATCAACCCATGTCCTCTGACTTTTTCTAAAATTTAGGTAAATGATGTACCCAGTATTGGGTATGCTTAGGTAATTGAAAGCCTGCTAAAACTGTTGAGTTGGTTTTTGTCGGTTAAATTGGATTTAAATTCTGTGGGTTTATTTTGGAAAAGATAATTCTGGGGAAAGCTTTTACACCCATTTAAAAATCAGTCTTTGAAAAATATATCTTGCTTGATGCTCAGGGCTTTGTTTTTAGGATCTGTTTTGTATTTCTAAAGTAAAATTGTATGTTATGGATATGTTTCCTTATATTTCTAATTTTGGAATTCAGGTTCAATTTGATCTTTTCATTCAATAGTTGATTGAGAAAAATGTTTCATCAACTCTGATAGTTTTGAACTATGTGTGTATGTCCTCTTGTAGATCCTGTATGTTCATTTAACTTTTTAAGTGTCTTTTAATCTCCTTTGTATCTATTTAGACTCAGGACTAGAGCTGAACCTAACCTTGTGCAGTGCCTAGCCAATGGGTATCACTCTGCCAAATGCTTTTCTGTGTTTGCATCCTGATTTTCTGCTTTGTAAACTTTTGGTGCCCCACTGGTAGTGAATATGTGGCATCTGTGTCCATAGTGACACCCAAACTGTTCTGTTTATGCACAACTGACAGTAATCAGAGCCCAGGCCTCAGGGTTACATCATCCAGATTTAATTAAACCAGAGAAAATATTCTTTTCAAAATCCTACTTCTTTTAAAAAAGAAAGAGGGAAAAAAATTCTGCTTCTTCCATTCCCTAGCCTGGTTAGCAGAAGAATCTTGACACTGTTAACTTCTTGTTGAGGCATTTATAGAAGTATTCTAGCAGGCCTTTTGGCCCTTGTCAATCATTTTTTCAAAAATGTGAAAGATGAGTACAGTCTGTATGTATGTATGTCCTCGTGTAGATCCTTGTACTTTTTTGGTGAACCATTTTTAGGTAAAAGTAAGGACAGTGTCCTATATAATGCTAATACTCTGCTCACAAAATAAGAAAACAGGCAAAAATAATTCCCTAACCGTCACATATACCCATATTGAAATTTCTCCAGCTATCCCCAAATATGCCTTAAAATTTTTGCCTCAAACCAGTGTGAAATCAAGGTATGTATTATTTTGCATCACTTTTTGACTGTTACCATCTAAAACAGTTATTCTACCTCCCCAACTCCTATTTTCCCTCCTTGACATTGACTTAGAGACTAGTCTGATTTCTTGTAGATTGTCCCACATTCTGGATTTGGCTTATTGTTTCCTTCTGTTATTAATTTTAACTTGTTTCTCTATCCCCTGCATGTTCTGTAAAATGGAAGTTGGGTGTAAATGCTTGACTAAATTCAGGTTTTGCATTCTTTGCAAGAATATTTCTTAGGTGAAGCTGTATATTTCATCGTCACGGCAAGAGAGGCACAATGTCCTTGTCCTGTTTTTAGTTAAACTATGTTTGATGTTTTGGTTAAGGCACCATCTAGCTTTCATTTTAAAGCTGTCAGAAGTTTTTACTTGGCTTTCATGTCATTCTCAAAAAGAGAAGAAAATATTGAAAACAAATTAGAATCCAGGTTATTTATGAATTAAATTTCATAATCTTTAAATTTTTCAGTTTATCACTTGTGCTTTCTGATTTAACTTCACATTTATCATTTGCTTCTAAAATGTCTTTTTATGATTATGATTATGATTATGATTCCTGGCACTTGCATGCAGTTAGAGGTATATGTTGCCCATCCTTTTCTTTTTTCAACTTTGTGTGAGCCTGATAAAGGACTCTGGCAAGTTTCTATTCATTGTTTACAATGAATTTCAAGTGATTAAAGGACCAATAAGTAAACTGCTTTTGCTTATATGATGATTTCACTGCTCTCTTTGTTTTGGATCTTTATTTACAGAGCAATGGAGGAACAAAGCGGCAAAAGATATCACATCAAAATTACATAGCCTATCAAAAGCAAGTTATTCGACGGAGTATGCGACATAGAAAAGTTCGTGGTGAGAAAGCACTTCTCGTTTCTGCTAATCAAACGTTAAAAGAATTGAAGATTCAGGTGAGGAAAATCACATTTGTTTAAATGCACCCTGGATGTAGGAGGGCTTTCATGTTTTCAAGACAAAGTTTTCACAATAGTTAAGAATCTTTCTATGAAGATGAACATGTATTTCGGATTCTGAAAACTTGAGCAAGCTCTAAGTAGCTTTCCAGTGAGAAACATTGAGAACCATTTAATTTGCCACATGTCAAGGTTGTTCCAGGATAATTTTTCTCCCACTTTATTGTGCTGTATGTTTTTCTTTGACCTCTTAGTCAGTATTTGAGCCTATTACCAGGATCTGCTTTGAGATTTAAGGGGAGATAAAAAGTAGCCTCTTGATTGCTTTTTCACTTGGATGAAACAGAATTCCTTTTATCATCATATTTTTGGTGACAGATAAGTCTGTTTGATAGAATTTATAAGTTATCTTTACCTCTCTTTATACTGAATGTTTTCCAAATTTGTTGTAAAGGCTCATTTTAGATCATGGCCTTTCCACCCCCCATCCCTGAAGGCACTAATTGCTTTGCAAACAAATTTGGTGACTGTAATGTAGGTATTGTGAAAATGCTTCATGATAGTGTTATTTCTTGGTTTTAGTATTAAAATACTATAAATGGGCATTCCAATGATATATCTCAAAACCCAGACAAAAGGAGGTGGTAAGTTCAAGATGTCCATGAAAAAAATCTGGCCCCTAATCTGCTTGTCACTGGTATATATCCAAAAAGTTGACCAGATTTCCCTCTTTGCTACTTTTTGCTACTTTTATGTGGTATAGTTTACTGGTTATGCATTTTTCTTGTTGCTGATATTTATTATTGCAATTGAGACAAAAGTACAGGCTTCCTTTGAGAATGTTATACGTTCCAAATTGTCCTGAGAACAATATTTCTCTTGGTTGAATCCACGACTCTGAAAATAAACTTGCTGTCATAATATCTTTACTCTGTTATCATACCTCTTACATCTGAGAAAGTATGTTTCTGTCACCGGCTTTCTGCCTGTCAGTGGTAAACCTCGAACATTCAAAACTTGAAGTTACAAGAAAAAAAAACTCTGTGGATGAAGACATTTTAAAACCTTCTGCTTGTGTTAGGGACTCTTTTGAAGCATAGATCTGAAGTCAGCAGAAAGAGCCTCTCTTTCTAGCTGCATGTTACCTGCATGAATGAGCTTCTAGAAGGCAGCATCTGTTCAGATGAAACCCCCTAGATGTGCTCTTCTTGGATGGTTCCTTTGCAGGATCCTTCCCCTTATCTGCCATTCTTGCATCAACTACCACTGTGATCCAGATAGAATCAAAAGAAAGGGCAATGAAATCTCATTTTCTTCTCAGTGCTCAGTGGCCGTACCTTTTAAAGCTTCAACTAAACCTGACCCTTTTGCCCAGCAGCCTTGGTAACAGTGGAGTTTGTGGAGGGTATGTGTGTAATCCTTATTTTTTGGTGGGTGGTGTTTAAAAAAACATGTAAATACTTTTTTAAAAAGAAATGTTTGATGGATCCTTTTTCTCTAGGTGATACTACATTTTCAAGTTACTAGGATGTGTCAACCTTTATAAAACTCTGTAAATGTTCTGATTCTAGACATACCAGTATAGAGTTGCTTGAAGCCCTAAGGAACTTGCTTTGCCTAATTATTAATTCATTGACCTATGATGTCATAAAGTAAATGAATACAATTTATTCATCTCCTTTCTCAGAAGATGCTCAGTGTTTAATTGTATTATTTCATTTTCCCAAAAATAGATTTTGAGTGGGTGGTATTCTCCCGCCTTGGAGAGGAGAAATTTTGGCACAGAGGTTAAATGGTTGGCAGCTGAAGCCATTGCTCTTTTATTTCCTTATTTCAGCCCCACCTGCCCCAGTGAGCAGCAGAGAGCTGTTCACCTTCAGGAACAGGATTTTCATTGTGTTGTTATGCTCCGAGATCAGGAATGCTATGCCTCTTCATTAAACACTTATATGATGTTAATTTTATCAGATATTTTTCCTAGCATTTAATGAATTATTGTACCATGGGCCTCCGTGCCTTTGATTGGCCTGTTCCCTTATTCTGAAACGTTGTCTTCTCACTATCAAACACTTGTTCATCTTTCATAGCATCTCTTTTACAAACCTGTCTTGGCCTCCAGTTGTGGAACTGGCTGTTTCTTCCTCTGTACTCTCACCAGATCCTGTACTGTACTTGTTCCCACCATCTTCAATACTTTATTTTCGCCCTATTCCTGTGGTGGAATCCCACTGTAGGGTGGGATTATTCACTTTCATATTTCTAGCACCTAGCACAGTACTTGACACACAGTCACTTCTTAATAAATGCTTCATTAGGTGTTGAATGAACTTAAATGTTCTTGTCTCTGTGCTCAAAAAAGAAAGCGTGAACATTGGCCCCTCATTGATGATACTCATGTCTTCAGATATTCGCTGTTTGTCCAGTCCCATTGGATAGCGCCAAAGCACTTAGCCTGTAGGGAAGTCAACAAGCAGTCCTACTCAAACAGCTGTGGCTTTGCCCATATTAATTTAGCCCCAAACATTAATAAATGTGTAAATCTGCTTTCTTCTTTACGGGTCCCGTTTTCTAACCTGGGGCTGGTAGCCTCTGCTTGATGCCTGTGTGCTGAGCTAGGGCTTTGGCTTTGCTAGAATTGTCTGTCGGTACTTCTTGCTCAACAGAAATCGGCTTATTGTCTCATAGGCAGATCACTGATGATGCCAGTGCACTTTGCTTCGTTGGCCACAGATCCCCGTTTAATCAATCCCTGCTTGCTTCTCTGGAGCTGATATCCATTTGAGAAGCCCAGATAAGATTCAGGCGCAACGGTTAGGGAGGAAGGCCAGTGTTATTATCCTTCTTCTTGTTTATCTGTTTGCTATTATTAAAGTTATTTTTCTGGTCACAGTCTCCTCAGCTAGAAGAGCTTTTGGGCCCTGTTATATATACCCGCAGTTGGTTGGTTCAGGCTGCTTGCTAGGCTCATTTTGTCTTTTCAGATCCAAAGAGTAGACTGCTGAAAAGGTAGGCCGACTCTTGGTATAATATAAGATACACGTGATAGAATGCATTCAATGAGTATGTAAATTATGAAGCATCATAAAATGAATACTCCTCCCCCAAAAAAACAAACCAAAACAACAACATACACACACACACAAAAAAAAAAAACACAAGGAAAAAAAGTACTCCTGAACTTGTCCTCCAAGTTAAGAATCAGAACAATATTGGGGAGCGGATGTACCCACATGGGAGGTCCTGGGTTCAGTCCCTGGTGCCTCCTAAAAACAAAAAACCAAACAACAAGCAAAAACAAAAGGGAAAAACAAAACAACTCTTGGTTGCCAGTGTGGCTCAATGGTGTTGAGCACCAGCTTCCCACATATGAGGTCCCAGGTTCAGTCCCTGGCCCCAATACCTCAAAAAGAAAAGAAAAAAAAAAGAAGTTCATGTTTTGGTTCCTAGAGCAACACTCAGACTAAGAGTATGTGACAGTCCCAAAGGCTGGATTTTGTTGTATGGGCTGCTTGCTAAAAGACTCATTTATTAAAGGATTTATTAAAAGACTCATTTATTAAAGGATGTCTGGGAATGGTGGGAGTGACAGTAGTGACCTTGCCCAAGCCTTAGAACCCAAAGTAACTGTCACTCCAGCTCCATCTTTTGCTCATTTGATTTCTCTACACCCCCACCCTTGAGGAAGTGGTAAGGTAGAGAACAAAAGAATCTGCATGCAATTGTTTCTTAATTCTCTACCAGACCTCCTAAAATGTTCCCAGATATATTGGGATTATAGTCTCAGTAGGAATGTAACGAGTGGGCTGACTGCAAACAGTAGTGTCTTTTGTTCTCTGAAGCCTTTTTGTTTTGTTTTGTTTTGTTTTAAGTATCTATGTATTATTTATTCACATAGAGTAGAGGTCTCAGTATTTTACTTTATACAAAATTTGTTTCTTTTATATTGGCACAGATCATGCATGCATTTTCAGTTGCTCCTTTTGATCAGAATTTGTCAATTGATGGAAAAATTTTAAGTGATGACTGTGCCACCCTTGGCACCCTTGGCGTCATTCCTGAATCTGTCATTTTGTTAAAGGTAAGTAATAGCTCCTTACTTGAGGAACTCTAGATGGATTTAAATGATACACACCCATGTGTAAACAACGCAGAATGGTTGTTTATGGATGCCTTTGGGTCCTCCTCCACAGGGTGTATATTAAACGGAGCTTTTGCCAGGCCTCTGGGTTACCCAGCTCTGGCTGAGCCACAGGAGACTTGGAGGAGTTCAGACCATCATCAGGTCTTGTTTTTGGGTGTCACATTAGGTTCCAGTGATACTATGACATCAAAAACTGCCAATTACTTGTGAAGGTGAAGGTGAAGGCTTTTTCTAAGCCCTTCTGGGATTACCTAGCTCAATAGCCATGCCCTCACCACCATTATTTTACCCATTGGCACCATCGTTCCTGTTCCCTATTATGGCAGGGTGATGGTAGACATCCCTCTCGCCTACTGCTGAGTCCCACACCTGATTTCTCTTTTTTGATGGTCTACAATAAGGGGCCACAGTTTTCTTAGATACACATCTATTTTTCAGTACCTTCAGACTAGAAGGGAGAGTAGTGGTATTGGGTTGATTCCTCTGAGCCCTGAGGATTGCCTGTCAGCCCTGGGAGCAACCATGTTGGGCATCCTGCTGGACCAGCTAGCTAACCCAGACTCAGGCCACAAAGTTTCTGTGGTGTCCTGAAAACGTGTGTGTGTGTGTGTGTGTGTGTGTGTGTGTGTGTGTGTGTGTTGGACTACCTGGAGATTCTGTTGTTAAAGCGACACTTAATGATACCGGTGTCTACAGTTTACTTGGAAATGCTTCAAAAACAAAATAGATGATGGTTACATACATGATAAGGATGAATAGGTAACTCTCATAACTTATTTACACTTTAACATCTAAGGCTAGTATTTTTAACAAAAATTATGAAAATCCCTACTACCTTCTCTGCTAGTTCCTCATGACCTCATCAGCCTTTTCCCTAACTTTGGATTAGCAGAATTACTTACCATTACTAGTAAAGCATTCCCTCTTTTCATCTTGGCTCAAATGTACCAGCCAATCAGATTAGGAAACAAAAGTAAAACATGAGCTTCTGTCAAAGCAGTCAAAATACTTCAGGCTGGCTTAGTGGGATTCTTGTCCAGGGTGTAGAAATTGATCCTGGGTAGATTGGTTTTAGTAGAGGCAGAAGATGTTTGGGAAAGTAGGGGCTTCTGAAGTTGCAGAGAAAAAGGATCATTGAACCAGCCTTATTAGCCCAGTCTCCCTTCCCTAAAGGCCTAATTTAGTCTCTTCCCTTTCCTTCTTTTGTTTCTTGGTTGCCGGAAGGATCCCCACTGTGCCAAACCGCACTGTGTCATGTGGTAGAATAATATTTCAGGTTTTTGAACTGTGGAATCTAAACTTTTCCTACCCTAGAGCCCAATTCTGGTATGATAAAGTTAGGCCCTGGAAGTGATGAAGCGGAGCCCCATCCACTCCTACACACAAACACACCTGCCCTGCTCCTGTTTACCTTTTTACTTTTCCTGGAACTCTAGGTTTTATGGAATGATTTTGAAAACCTATTGAATTGCTGAATCTTAATGACCCTGTCTAAAATCCTCGAAATGGTCTGTATCTTAAAGAGTTTGTACTTTAGATGGGCAACCAGAGACTGGGTTGGCCCTTATAGGTAATCTTGTCATAAGCTATGACTCAGTGCTGCCTTCTGCCCTGGGAAGGAAATGGATGGGTATTTTGTTCTTGATGGTGAGGAGGAACAAAAATGTATTTTCAACATAACTGAATTTTCAGAGAGCCGGTCTAACTTTTTATTTTTACCTGACTCTCCCTGCCACTACTAGCATCTTAAGTCACATTAATTAAACTAGTTTTTAGTAACCGTAGGGTATCTATATATTTCTGTACCTGAAGATATATTCAGGAGCAGGAAAACAGTGCCACACACAGCATGTAGCTGTCAGGTGATGACTCTAGACCTGTAGTTGGCAGGGCATCCATGTTAAACTTGGACATCTCTGGCTGTGGCTTGACCTGGTTTCTCTACTGGCCAGTGTTAGTATTTGTTCCTTGTAGCAAATAGCAGTAGTGGAATCCTGGGCCAGACTTCAGCATGATGAGGATCTGGAATGCTCTTCCTCCTGGCTCCCAGTCCCTCATGGTTTTGAATTGTCTTCATTTGTTTTCTAGGCTGATGAACCAATTGCAGATTATGCTGCAATGGATGATGTCATGCAAGGTAAAGATGAATTTGTTTTAGGAATCTATTAAATAACTGTTAGAAGAAAGTGGAATTATAGATATTGAAGCTTTAGTCTACAGTGCTTTACCTTCAACCTTGAAAAAAAGGTTCTACCTGTTGTTATGGTAGCTTCTTACATTATCAGTCTTAAAAGATCAGAAAAAGGGAAAGGTGTGTATAAAATTTTGGAAAATGGAAAGCAGAGAGAAGAGTAGTAATTATTTAGCTAACCTAAGGAAACTAAAATAGATGTATACCTACTGATAGAAGAGGTCAACAAGAAGCAAAGCTAATTTAAATGGCAGAGCCCCAGGCAGGCAGAGGAATTGGAGGTACTAGGTGCTTCATAAGGTGGGAGTGAGATGTGAGCCAAAAGCTGGAAGTATGGTTGGTTGAGAAGCAATTAAACAACTCCCTACCTGATAGATCCTCATCCCTTCCTGTATCACCACCTCCTCCCCACCTGGACTTCAGATAGGCAACTAGAGCCTGCTAGTCATTGGCCTTTTTCCTTTTCCCTTCCTCTCCCTCCTTCCCTCCCTCCTTCCTTCCTTCCTTGAAAAAATTAAACTAGAAAGATGGGAATCAGGCATATTACATACCAAATATAGAGAGTACCACCATATCTTTGCTAGAGTGCTGGCAGCAGCCTTGTACCTCCCAGACACAGGAGAGTAAAAACTGGCCAATTCAAGATAATAACCTAAAGATTTTAAAAAGCTGATTCATCTCCCAGTCACCCTATGAAGAAGCCCACTAAAGCCCACTGAACAGAGCTTTCAAGTGCTTTTTTAAACACCTCACACTTAAATAGGTAGAAATAGGCTACCAAAGATTACCAGACAGTTGAGGAATGAGATCATGGAACTTACAGATGCATATCAACAAACTGAAAAGAACAAACAAACAGGAACCCAGTGCAGGAATCATTAGGAAACAAAAAAGTTACCTATAGATAGTATCATAGAAAAAAGATCAAACAATAGCTAGGGCTTATATAAAAGGAACATTTAGAAAACTGAAGGAATTCATGGAAATAAAAGAGGCTTGCACCAAGGACCTATAAGAGAAAAACTAGCAGTGAGAGGGCCCTAAAAGTACCGAGAAATGTGGAAGGAAAACCAGTCACATTCATAGGATGAGGAGTCAGGAAGACAGGATGATGGAATATTGCCCACAGGATCCTGAGGAAAACTGAGCTCTGGTCTAGAGTTCTGTGGGTAGACAGGTGCTTTTCTCATGCCCTGCTTGTCAAGATATTACATGAGGATGTATGCTCTTAAACAACAAGAAAGAAGTCAGCACTGGAACCAGAAAACAGGAGATCCAGCATAAGAAAAGATGCCCAAGAAGATGGGGATGGGAAATCCCAGGACAGAAGTTCTGCAGTAGCCAGCAAGCACATCTGATCCAGGGTAGAGGAAGGAGTTGCAGGAGGCAGGAAGGATTGTCGACGGGAAAAGTGGAATTGATAAACCTCTTGAGGAGGTTTTCCAGGCCTTAGGAGTTTAGAGTTATACAGGGAAAATAAAACATAAATAATGCAGCAGTTACCAAGCCCAGAAAGACAAAATAAGTCATACCAGACAAGAAATATAACCACGGCACACCAAGGGGTTCAGCATGAACAATATTAATGGAGTCCAAAAAATGTAGACACTGGAGCTTGGTTCACCAACAGAAAATATTACTGTCAGGAGGATGGGTTAGGAGGCAGGTGATATGTAAGAGGTGGGTGGTATAAGAGTTAAATTTTTACCTTTCATTGAGCTGTTAGATATATCTAATAAGATTATAAAAGCAATATAAAGGGCCGGCTCGATAGCCCAGTGGATAGGGCACCGGCATACCACATGGGAGGCCCCGGGTTCGGTTCCCGGGGACCTCTCCTAGCGGGCAGACCGCCTTGAGAATGGCAAGCCGCCATGGGCGGGCCAGAGCCGCCGTGGGCAGGGCAAAAAACTGCCATGGACAGGGCAAAAGCCGCCATGGGCAGGGCAGGTAGCCCGCGAATGGAGCGCAGCCAGCCACCCGCGAACTGAAAGCCAGCCGTGAATGGAAGCAGAAGCTGCCCACAAGTGGGGAAAGCCGCCCCTGCACAGTGACCAGTCTCGGTGCATCGCAGCGGGGGGGAAGGGGAGATATGTAATAAAATAAATAAATCTTTAAAAAAAAAAAATGCTTTAACTTAAAAAAAAAAAAAGGCAATATAAACCTATAATTTAAAAATTAAGAGATTAAATATCAGAAGAAACAGCTATAAGAGTCAAAAGTAAAAAGTGGTCCCTTGTAGAGGGTGGGAAAGGTGGGAAGGGGAGTGGCAGGGCGAAGGCTGCCGCAGGGTGACCCACTCCAGAGGACATCCTTCACCTCTGATTTGTTTTCTCCAGGTCTCCCCTGGAGTCAGGCCAAGTGCCAGCCTAGTGGCAAACCTTGTTCTACCAGTATTTGGCTTTTTAAATGATGCACATATATTGCTTTGATAAAAATAAAAACTAAAGTAAAAGCAGAGAAAGATTGTCATCAGAGTAATATCATCTATAACTTTAAAAGTAATCATTATAGATGAGTATGGTAATTGAAAGTTATTTTAAAACTTTTTGTCTTTAGGCATTGAAGTGATCTTATTACTGTCTGTCATGACAATCTTTTCAATTTGGATTTTTTTTTCAGTGTGTATGCCAGAAGAAGGGTTTAAAGGTAAGTTACATTTGTCATGTGTTGTTCATGAATGTCAGAGTCATATTGTAATTTTCTATTAAAGTGAAGGCTGTAATTTTATTTTAAATTTTAATTCAATCTAAGCATCATGACTGAAAATTAATTTTAGTTAAATGCATTTTTTATTCAAGCTTCATTATCTTTTTCAGCACTCAGGCCTCAGATAGGTCCTGTGCATTAGAAGTATCTACTGCCAGATGTCCATTCTGCTTTCTCATTCTCATTTTATGGGAGGAGGTTGGGAAATGAGCTAATGGCATTTCAAGACTTATTTTTTTAACCTTTTTTTAGTTCTTCCTATCAGTCCCATCTTAGAGCAAGACAGTTTTTGTGTAACTGATAAGAATTAGAAAAACTCACTGAATTATATCAGGTTCAGTGAAACAGCTTAGTGAATCTATTTAGAATGAAGGCATTTCTTGGATTATTACTTTAGGCAGAGATATACCTTGTACCATATCTTAACCACTATAGTTATGTACACCAGTAATATTCATTAACCTATCAAATACAGACCTTTGGCACTTACAGATTTAACTGTTAAAATTTTGATTTTTGTGGGCCACTCCAGAGGTCCCTGGCAAGTTGTGATTTTGCCAAGGCTTGAGTTTGAATCAATTACTGGGGGATCTTTGTTAAAGCAAACGAGTGAGCAAAGCTACTGGCCTAAAATCTTCCTCTCGATGCCATTTTGTTGTTACTGCTACAAAGACACCCTTGATGTGGTTAAAGCAAAGCAAAACAAAACAAAAAACTATGAAAAATGGCCAACAGATGAAAGCATCAATAAAATCTGACTAACTCGTGAAGATATGCAAAGGAAGAAGCACATGGCTTTAACAGAAGTGTGATTTAGCTGAAAGCCTGAAGTCTGCTGATTTTTCCCCCACGTTCTTCATCGTCAAGGGTCCGCTGTGTTCATTTATTAAATTGGATATTCCCTGTTGGTGATGTGTTCTTGGAAAATGGGATACATTAACTCTTGATTTTTAGTTCACAACTGTACCTCCACGTGT
>PVKH010025385.1:0-13428 GCA_004027955.1 Chaetophractus vellerosus | reverse complement strand
TCCGAGCGGGCAGACAGCCTGAGAAGGCAAAGCCGCCGAGGTGGGGGCAGAGCCGCCATGGGCAGGGCAAAAGCCGCCATGGGCAGGGCAAAGCCGCCACGGGCAGGGCAAAGCCGCCACGGGCAGGGTGAGCCACCTGCAAACGGAGCAAAGCTGCCTGCAAACGGTGCAAAAAGCCGCCCGGGAACGGAAGCAGAGCCGCCCACAAGCGGGGCAGAGCTGCCTGTGCAGTGAGCTGACTCGGCGCGTCGCCGCAGCGGGGGGAGACAAAGCAGACATAGAAGAACACAAAAAATGAACACACAGCAAGAGCAAGCAGAAAGGGGAGGGATATATAACAACAACAGAAAAAAAACACAGTTTTTAATGGTCTAAGAAGAGAGTCTTACAGATACTAGTGATCCTCGGTTTGGTGGGAAAACACACATGAAAAGTGAAGGAATTTAAATCCTACCTCTTCTCTCCTCCTGGCCTCTGATAAAGTTTTTAATAGCTAATGAAATAAGAAACATACAAAGTGAAGGGGAAAAGACATAAAGGCCGTGGATCCAGAAAATGCACAAGCCTGCTTTTCCAGAAGTACCCTTCCTCTTCCAAAAACTACAAGGACCAGCGGGAATCAAAGCACCACTGCTGCTGGTGGTAACAGAATGATACCAAACCGCTTCCCAAAGAAATCACAGCACACCTACGTGCTTCACGAGCAGACTGCCAGGGAGTAACAAAGAGAACTCCAAGTAACCGTGCTCCACGTGATCTTCAGTCTGGGTGCCCGACCCGCTGCCATGTTCTAGAACTCAAGAAGTGCACTGCCTCGTTAGCTGTATAATTTTAATCTGTCCACCAACCGATTTCTTTTTAAATATGGAACGCTTCACGAATTCGCATGTCATCCTTGCGCAAGGGCCATGCTAATCTTCTCTGTATCGTTCCAATTTTTGTATATGTGCTGCCGAAGCGAGCACCCAACCTCTTATTGAATCAAGGTATTTACAAAAGGACTTCAAGGATATCATCATAAAACTGTTCAGTACTTCTAAGCTGCTTCTTTTAATAAGAAACAAAAATTTACTTTTGCCTGCTTTCACTTGAGTGGCATCTGGTGGAGACAGCATTTTCTACATTCACACACACACACCATTCTCCCCTACGAGTAAACATGATGCTCACCATTACACTACAGAATAATAAAACACATTTTGCTCTGGTCATTTGCCAAACTGTCTCTGTATCTGTTGTGTTCAGCCTCTTCTCTAAAAAAGGCAAAAAAAATAGTTTGAACCTTGTGCCGGTGTGGCAGTGTAAGCCCTGTGACAGCGAGCTAATTCATCACTGCGGGGACCTTAGGCTGAGCAACTGACCACCCAACTTACCGTTGTCTATGGAGGTGGCAGTTAATCATTTCCTTAAATGATGTGGCTGTGAAAACAGAACTGGTTGTTGCTCAGCAGACTAACATTGCCCGTCCTCCCTGCCCCCGCAGTGACTGTTGCCATTTTCCCTTCTTCCCAGACCGCTGGGTTTCAAGAGATTCTGACCGAGGTGGAAATTTTAGCGGTGATTGTGGGATGCCTGTGTCACGACCTGGACCACAGGGGAACCAACAATGCCTTCCAAGCCAAGTAAGTGTTCTAAGTGTTGTTATTCTAATGCATTTGCCTTTCTGCTCAGAGCCAAAGGTGATGAGTGCTAAAGAGTAAAGCATTAATTTCTGGCATCTGAGGCCAAGGCCAAGCAGGCCTGGGCGTGCGTGTCCTGGGGCCCATCCATCTTTTTAATTCCCTATTCTTCTTTTAATTGCAAATTTGCCCTTCATGTCATGCTTGTCGATTTGGTCTGTCTCTGTTGACCTCAGTCAGATAACAAAGCTCAGTAGCCAAAGGACTTATTTTCCCCTTCCCAGAATATTTGCCCTTCATGGCATGATAAGCTTCTTGGACTTGATACTCTCAAAATCTGGTTTTGAGACTATTAAAGGTAAACTTAGGAAATTTTATAAAGCAAAATATCTCTTGCTTCCCCAATAAAATGTCCTCTGGGATTCTTTTTGATGTTTGTTATTGTATAAACTGCAATGAAGTAGAACTACACGTAGGGAATGCAGGCTCTGCTCCCACAGAGAGGCGAGAAACAAACAAATTGCATAAATGCAGAGGATGTGTAGGCAACTATTTGCCATGTGCATAATGTGCACGGAGGGAATAACCTGTCCCTAAGCAAGCTGTGCTGATCAAGGCAGCCGCGGCCTGGCGGTTCACACTGCGCCAAGGCCACGGGATTTAAGGGTGCTGGAAATAAGCCCTAAACGCAGCTCTCCCCACCCTTCTATTGAGGTTCCAGTTTTAATGTTCTTTCATTAGCCATCTGTAAACAACATTATATGGGAGCTCAGAGGCTGGAGAGAAAAGTTTGGAGGTGGAAAAGCCAGGGACGGCTTCAACAAAGAGGTAAGAATAACTTTGATATGACTTATTTCAAAGGTCCCAGAACAGGTCTACCTCTATAAACCGAGACACTGTAGGCCGCTCTGTGACAACAGGCTCTTTTCAATTCACTGCTCTTTTCCCCCAAACACCTCCTGCTTGAGATATTACAGTCCAGGGCCCTTGCATTTCTTCTAGCAGATGAGTTTTGATTTTGTTCTTCTCTCTGTATCACGTATCCCCTCACCCATTGCTTCAAACCTCTCTTCTCAATCGCCTAAAATATCCCTCTTGACCCTCTTAACTCTGTGACATCTACTTTGCAAAGATTCAGCCCTGGTTCAATCTAAAATTCAATTTTTTGCTGCTCTCCCTAGACTTTTTTTAAAACTTCAGGAGAAAAAAATTGGCACAGTTGTGAGGGTTTGAAACATACCAAACTTAAGTTTTCCCAGTTCAGCTAGGCACTTGGAACTCCCTGGCCAGCTCCATCTCCCACGGCTCTTAGCAGTGATAGATGCCAAGCCTTCTCTCTTCCTCAACTCCCTTCAGCTCCCCCACCTCTCCCCACCACTCCCAGGTCACTGAGAAAATTGAGGCCATCAATTGAGAAATCCCTCACTCTCCTCCCCTACCACTCACAAGTTTATCTGTCTCCAGCCTTTCCTCTGTCACTCCTAGCTTAGTGGAAGGTCTGTCCTCCTCATCCCTTCACCTCTGTGTGGTCCCTTCCCTGCTTCTCCCTCAGGGACCTTGTTCCGTCCATCTTCCTCTCTCCCCTGTACCAACCTTCCCCTTTCTCCTGGCTCTTTGCCTCCTATTAATATGAATGATTCTCTCCTATCTTGAAAAAAAACCACCTTACTCTCCACTTCTCCCTCTAGCTATTTTTCTATTCTCTTCTTTCCTTCACAGGCTTCTTTGGAAAGTTGTCTGTGTTCATTGTTTCATTTCCCCCAGCCCTTTCTCTCCCACGTGGCTTCCAGTAACACCTCACCAGGGAACTGCCTTCAGTAATGTCACCAATAGCTCCCGTTCCCAAAGCTGTTGGACCCTGTCTTGTCCTTCTTTCTTGACCCCCTTGCCATTACCACGCCTTCCTTCCTGAAAGTCTTTCTCTTCCTTTGTCTCCCTGACAAAGGCTTTCCTCTGTCTTCACAGTGTGTCCCTCTCAGTCTGCTTCAAGGCCTTTCTCCCTTGCCTGGCTCTTCATGGTGATGTCCCTTGCAGCTCCTCTTCGCTCTACACCCATCAGCTGATGAGCCCCCACCACATCTTTGCACCATAAGGATAAATCCGTACCTTGGACCCCACCCCTCTCCAGGCACTTATTCCAGGTGCAATTGCCTCATTCTCAATCCTTCTGTTATCCCCATCCAGTGGATAGCACTGCCCAAATCTGTGAGTCACCTAGACTCCCTCCTTAGCACCTCTCAAAGTTGGCCCCTCTTCTACATTTCTGCAGTAATTATGGCTGCTTTGCATCTCCCATAATTGCTACAAAAATCAGCCCAGCTCTTTTCCCATCTGCCCCACTTGGCACTCCAGAGTAATCTTCCTTAATCACAAAGTTGATCGGGGCCTCCTACATCTTTCAGGATTATGCTCATATTCCTCAGTTTAGCCCCAAGGCCCATTACAATGTGGTTCCTGCCCATTTCTCTGGCCCAGCATCTCCTCCCCACCCGACCCCCACCAGCGCATCTTTGCTGCAGTCACCAGGGGGCTACTCTGATCTGCTCTGATGGGGTCATGCTAGTTCACTTCTCTCTGCTGCCTGGTAGGCTGCTTCCCCTGCCAGAAATGCCCATTCTCTCCTTCTTCCTCCCCAACTCCTCTGAAAACATCACCTCCAGGGCTCTGTCCCTGATGCCCCCTCCCCTTAGCAATTTTCTGAGTCCTCATAATGCCCTGGTGATGCCTTTTCAAAATGTGCCTTACAGTCCATTTTATTGGATGATTTGCAGGTCTGTCTATCCTTCGTCTTGAGCACCTTCAATGTACAACAAGTGCCAGGAGCATAACAAACACTCAGGAAATGTTTGCTGAATGAATAAAGAAAGGAAAGATGAATGCATGAATGCATGAAATTTTATTTTAACTGTTATAATACAGCTTTTTAATAAATATATAATTTCCTGATTTCTTAAACAGGTTTAACCTTTAATCAATTATTATAAAAATTATAAATTTAATCTATTTTATAAAAATAGATTTGATGTACTATAAGACAATAATGGCCCTGGAGTCTACTGAAGTATAAACAAAAGGATCTTCACTAAAGAGTATGAGAATCCCCTATTTTTGGAGTTCTTATGTCTGCTTTCCTTATTATTATTACTACTATTATTTTTGGATTCCTCTCTCTCAGGTTGATGGCATCAATATCATTACATCTCTCTGTCCAGCTCCCTACCAGTCACCACTTATGCATAAAGATAAATATGTCGGAATTGCTAGGGAGTTCTCTTAAGAGTAAAGTGTACAATACTTGTAGATACCAATGCCCCCCTCTCCAAAGAGAGAGCCTGCCTATCTTGGTAAAAGAAACACCCTTTTTCACTAGTTGACCGCTTAGCTGTGTGGATCAAGAGTCGACTCCTAATCAAAGCCAGGCCAATCATATTTTACCCCCCAGCAGTTTGGGGTTGGATTAGCTGCAGGGATCCAAGCTGCAGGTCAACATAGACGTGGGAGCTGAGGCTCCCATTTGGGGAAAGCTCTGATGGCCACATCTCAAGTGGATGAGAAATAAGGAAGCCAGCATGCAAGGAGGAGAGAAGAACGAAGTGGATCTTCAGAGAAAAAGGAAAGGAACCCTCAGGCAACCCTACAGAAAGACAGAGAAAAAGCAGACTTGCTGCCTGGCTTTCTGCATCTGCTTCTATTTCTAGGAGACCCAGCCACCACTTGCGATCATTGGACTCCTCAGAGTTCCTGATTTCATTTGCTCAGCCTCTTTCATAGTGAAGCTGGATCCACTTCATTTCTGTTCTTTGCAACTAACAGTCCTTGAAACAAGGAGGATAACTACAATTATTTTGTTGTTTACTATGTTTCAAGCCTTTATAAATGTCCCCGTGGGGTAATTTTATCTCCATTTTACAGGAGGAAACCGAGCCTCGGTATGGCAAGTAACTCACCCAAATTCATATATGCAGAACGTGGACTCTAGACCTGGACTGTCTGATTCCAAACCGTTCTTTAACCCCCGCATCATACTCTCTTCCGTGATTTTGTGATACTCCTTTTGGGCCTGGGTTTCCAGTGGGTTGGCTGATGTGCCAGATATGCAAGCCCTGGAAAGCTAAACCATATTTTCACATTCAACAATTCAAGATGTGGAGTCATAAAGATCACAGAACTGAACTTGACCTTGGTAGACATATTTTTCAATGCCTTAATTTTACAAAAATGAAAATTGAGATCCCTAACTCTCAGCCTTGTATAAGACTGAATAGTTTTCACACATATTAAATAGGTATTAAGTCAGTGATACTAGAATTCAATATTTTTTGCATCCTCATGCCACATGATCAAATCTGCCTGTTCCAAAATGGTATGATATGTTTCCTCAAAGCTATTAGATTTGTACGCATTTTATCACAATTAACCAGCTCATGGAATGTCTGCACCTACCTAATGGAGTGCCTTTGAACTTTGAATACCTAATGCTGCCACCATCCAACCCCAGTAAAGAAGATTTCCTTCAACAATGAGTGCTGAAAAAGGCCTTTTTACATCATGGTGAAGAAACTACCTTTTATTGATTAGAATAAGATTTATCCAGTTAGTGTAGATAAATTCCTAGGAAGAAATCTATATCCTTATCTCCTTGCTATCCCCAATAATTGAGAGCTTTCTATGTGCCAGGCATTGTCCTAGGCATTGGCGGTGGGGCTGGGGAGGAGGATACAGAAGTAAAACAAACAGTTACTTTCCTGAAGGTATTCGCAGCCTAATTCCTGCCTTTCAAGTGATTTGGAAATAGGATTTAAATACATCTATTATTATGTGGCAAAGCACATGCTACCTTTTTTCCTATATAAGGCTATAAAGAAACAGGAGACATTTGGCAGGGACAAATTACTATATAAAATGTAAAATGCCTCTACAATAAAAAGTTGTGACTTTAGTTATAGCACATCTGATTTATTCACTTAGCCTTTCTAATAAGTGAACCTTTGCATTTTCATATTTTATTCTTAATTTTTAAGTACTGGTGTGCGTGCAGTGAATGTTCAGTAGGTAGAGAGGGCAGCAATATCACGGTGCTTTGAAATTGCTCTAAAACCTCTCGCCTGTTTTCTCCAGGGACGACGTTTCCTCCTCATCCCCCTCTCTATTACAGCTGCCCCTGATGATTAAATATCAGTACCGAGCAGCTTTGTAGTATATTCTCCTAGGAGACTCCTTCTATTCATTTCTAGCATAATCTCTTAGACTCATTTCTTGGGAATGAAAACCCATCTTGTCGCTTTCGGCCAGGTCCCAGAAGTGAAATACCGGGGCACATTAATCTGCAGTGACAGCCTAATCCCATTCCTCGCCACCTCCCAACAATTCTCAATTTCCTAATTACCTTTCATGGTTTTCCTTTTTAAAGTTTCCTTTAAGCCAGGGCTGCATATTGCCTTTAAGTCTCTTCTTCAAAGAATATTCATATCTAGGGAACTTTTGCACGCTTATTTTTGGTGCCTGTGCAAAACACTGAATGCCTGTAGGGACGGAATTTTCACTTTGACGTTTCCTCTTAATTAGTCTCTTCTCAGTGTGCTGCCTGTCTGAAATGAGAAACTTTAGTGTTTTGGGACAACCCAATCAATGCACATCATAAATAAATGCATATAGAGATGCACTCACAATAATGGAATTTGGATACGCATCTCTTCCTCTCCCCGTCTGTCCCCCTCTCTTCCCACACTCACCCTTCCATGTAAATATACATATTTTTACAACTACAGTGTGTGTGTGCTCCAAAGCCACTTCTATGAGGGAAATACTTAACACGAACAATTAAAATGAGGTTTGGTGTTAAAGTCCATTTTTTCCAGTGATTGATTTGAGGTTGTTTTTTCATATTTTACATGAAAAACTGGAAGTATGCCTTTATACAAAGTATATTACATAAAAGACATGTGTCTCTCTCAAAAGTGGTTTTACGATCAAATGAGTTTGGATAATGTTGCATATTATGTTTCCTCCTGCAGAATCACGATGCATGTTCATGTATTAATGCACTCAAGATATCCTGCTGTAAAGAAACTGTTTACCTTTTTAAACCCAGCATTTCCCAAACTTTCCTAACCATGGAGCACTTTTTATTTCTGTCCATAATGCCATTTAGCTTTCCGAAGAGCTAGTATTCTCTATAATACTTTTTGGTAAAGCTTGTTCTAGCAGATAACTTTTCATTTTTTTGCCTCTTCTATTGAGCTTTAGTGACTGGGCTCCACTCTTGGTGGTCCTAGGAGTAGTGGCCAGTATAGGCAGCATCCTCAGCGGGTCTTGCCCTGAGAGAGAGAACATCAAGAGGTTTTGCCATCTTAGAAAATCTGACAGAGACCAAAACTAATAAAGTAAATAAGGAGCCATATGGATGTGGAAGCTTCTTGCTTAGATGAGTTTTCTCTAGAAAACTCCAAGTAGAGTGGAAACCATACTCCATTCTCTGAATGCTAAGATGGCACCTTGCATACATAAAGGTGAGCACTGCTGGTACAAGGCTGGTCAGAGAAGCCCCCCAGCACAATTATAGAGGGACAGGGTCAATATTGCCCGTTAGGGGCTCTGTTGTGATGTTCATAAAGGCTTTAGACCCCACCAAGATCCGTGCTGCTTTGCATTTCTGAGACTCATCCTTTAAACAGGCCATTTCCTCTATCACCATCAGCCTCCAGTGGCCTTTTATTCTGTCTGGGAAACACCCAGATGAAGACCCAAATCAAACTTCACTTCTTTAGTGGAGACTTCTATGGAACACGCTGCCCCTAACCTGGTTACTGAACTTCTCTGCCTGTGATCTATTAGATGGTGAGTGTCCTGAGGGTAGAGGCCATGTCTTACTTATCTTTGTGTTCCATATGCCTAAGGCCTAGCATAACAATAGTTAACAGTACTTGTTGATCAAATGATGAATAAATTGCAGTATCTTCCTGCACTTTCATAGCACTAGTCTGATTCAGTTGCAAAATCTTTCTATTTTCTGAGATTGAATCAGTGTTGTGTGAGGGTGGAGTGAATATAAGATGGAATTACAGAAGGGACCAAAGAGGTAATCTGATGATAAAGATGCTTAGGCTGGCTGTATTTGCACCAATGCTAACCTACAGAGGAGTGGCCCTGACAGTGCTTCTGATGAAACACAGCATTTCAGAAGCCATAGAGGCATGGACGAGAGGAGAGATACAGCATAGGAGACATCAGTGTATTGGTTGTAAGGTTATAACCAAGGTGTCCCCTGGTTAAAGGAGAAACATCTTACTCATTCTGAACAGTAAAAATATAAGGGATGTTCTGATCATCTAGCTGATTTAACTTTAGTTGGGTCTGCTAAACCATCATGAATAAAGGAAGAGATAATATTTTGCATCCTGACCCCACCTTATTTAAATGGCCCCTTTTCCAGGATTCCCACCAGTAAATAAGGTACATCAGAGCATGGCTGTTAAACAGAAACAAACTTCAGGAATCTGAGCCTGCTGTTAGTAGTTATATCTGTAGGATTCAGAATTAAATCTTGAAATCTTCTCTCATTGATGACAACTGGCTTGGTAAATATGGAGGATTAAATATAATTAAATATTAGAAATGTATACTTTATAATTATCACTCATGTTATATAATGAAAAGACAGCATGATATAGTGAAAAGAACCTTAAAATCTTTGTTTCAAATCTACTTACTAGCTGTGTGATCTTGGAAAAGTTTCATAACTTCTCTGAGCCTTGATTTCCTCATCTGGTAAAATGAGAAAATAGCATCTATTTCATGGTTGTTGTCAGGGCTAAATGAAATAATGTATGTAAAGTTATTCAACTGTTGCTTCTAGGGCAGGGTAGCTGTTATTATTAATAACATTATAAAATATGTTAACACACTTATTACTGTCACTCTTTGATTTAAACTATAATCTCTAGACATACCACTACAAGCTTATTAGCCGAACAACTAATCTTTTTTAAGCACCTACCCCATACTAGACACTTTGATGTGATAGGCAAATAAAATATACCAGAATTTCAATATGCAGGACAAAAGACTATACTGTATATTTTGAAACATGTATTTTCATAAAAATGAATGCTATGCTAGAAAAGTAGTAACTTATATTAATTAATTACTATAAATAGCCTAACAAAATCTCACTTATCAAATATTTTAATTAAAGCCAGATTTAAGGAAATAACACATACCTGATTAAAATCTAGTATCCTCCTTACTAAACCTTACTCATAATAATCCCTGCTAAACCTAATCCTGCTGTTTCTCCCAACTTGATTCTTTTCAAGGGTTGCAGGTGCCTGGGCCCCTGAACTGATGATGATCTTGGGCTCCCTCATTCTGGACATGGAGGGCAGTTTGTGAGTGAAGTCCACATTGCCCTTGGATGCAGTCTTTGCTCCTCTCACTAGCAGGACAGGCTGTGAGCTGTCAATTTCCAAGCCTCTGCAATAAGTAAGAGAGAACATAAGGCCTGGGTGTGGCCTCAATCCAAATCCCGTGACTGCCCTTTTAAATCGTGGGGTTTGCTGGGATCTATCTTGACTCTTATGGTGCTTTAATTCCTACTTGAAAATGAACATACTTGAACAGTTCAAACGAACACTTTGCTGAACTGACATTGTTGAGGAATGGGTTCTTTTACATAAGCAAAATCTACAGATATTGAAAGTCATCTCTTCAAGTATCAATTAATATTTATTGACTTAAAATGGAAATACCTGAAGATGTCTTAAGTATTGACTTATAATTATCATAGACTCCAATCTGCTGCATGCCAGGCACTGTGATAAACTTTCAGATATTTTGCTGTAGTCTCAAAACAGGTAAAGTAGATACTATCTCAAAACAGGTAAAGTAGATACTATTATCACAAGTTTCAAGATGAAGAAACCAGGACTTTAAAAGGTCATGTAACTGGCCCAAACTACTAAATGGAAGAAGAGCTGGGGTCTGACTCCAAAAGCAAGGAACTTTCTAGAATTCCATGCTGAGATATCATAGTGTGATTGTGCAATGGAAACCATATTAGATACTTGTCAACCTTGTATGTAAAGTAGATCAGATGGGCTCTGAGTAATATTCACAAGGTCTTTTCCCATGGAGAGCCAAATACACTGGGTATAAGACAGCTGTTTTGGACATGCAGAAGCTGTGTAAGGTTTATTTCTGGAGCCCGACCTACAGCTCTGTAGGACATGCTTCCTCCACTAACTTCCCCAGAGTTCCAATTGTTTTACAGTCTGACTGCCAACAGAGATCTCTACTACAATTTGCTTTTCCTAAAGAGACCATGCAAGCATTTCTCTCAACAAGACAGGGCGCATTGTGGTTCAAGGAGAGTCATACAGTGGCTTCTTCAAAGACCTGTTGAAGGGATCAACAGCTGCTGTTGGAAAAGCCACACAGGGGTGATGAATAACGTTCTCTTTTCAATGTTAATGCACCGTTTGTGACATTTGAGTTGGAATGGCAGCATCAAATTCTCAGAGAAAGCTTTTGCCCTCCCGCTCACAGTTTGTACGATTTCAGCTTTGCTTCCTTTGCAGGAACAATCATAGCAAATCTGCTTTGTTTCTAAGTCTGCCTATACCCTTTCTCCATTCTCCATTCTTCAGACTATAAATCTACTGCTCAATGCTGAGGTCACAATGCAAAGTCAAACCCATCCGTTCTTCTTACACACTTCCTCCTGCTCCAGTTTCTTCCTGTTTATCCAAAACTAGAGCAATATTTCCCCAGGCCTTTTCTCTGACACACTCATCTATGAGGTACTATTTGAATAAAGCTTCCTGTGGCAAAATAAGTTTCTCTGGTTATTCTGTCTTGCTCTTAATGCAAATAAATTTATGTTAAAGATTCTGAGAAGTTGTATATACATTATACCTTAGATGAGAATCCTCTTTTTGACATAACTGTTATTAATAATATCATCAAGAAACATTGGAAAATCCTGTCTTAGGGTTTCTCGAACTTTGCTGGCACCTTTGACAATTACCACACTCAAAAGCTGAGTTCTGTTGATTGCATGGCCTTTCTTTCCATTTCCTTTGCTATTGACCACCTTAGCTCAGGCCCTGCTCCTCTCCCCCAGACCATGGTTATTAATGTGTTCTGTCCACTGTCGCTGCCTCATAGCAAGTCCACGTTGTTTTTCCCTCTTCCTCATCCACTCTGCAGTTCCTGGTGCACAGTTCAGATCATAGAACCTCTTCCATATTCAAACCCCTTCAGGCCCCCATATACATACTGAATAATATCCAAAGACTTTGCCCCTGAAAGCAAGACCCTTTCTAGTCTTGTCAGAAACAGTTTTCCATCATATATCAATCACTCCAGCCAAGCAACAGGGCTGTCATTTTGGGCAGGTGTTGTCTCGTTTCCTGCCATCTTTTCTGGCCCACATCTACAAGTCCGCCTTTGGAATTCCACCTTCTTCATGAAATCTACTCAGACCCCCAGGGCCAGAAATTCATTTCTTTTTTCCTCAGTTTCTCCACAGACTTTCACTGGGCCTGGAGCACTTTCTCCAGTGTATTGGTATTTGTATTGTGTGTTACATGAAGTATTTTTCCTTATGATCACATCTCATCTACCCTCCTAGTCCATAAGTTTCTTAGAGGTGGGGACTGTGTCTTTGTATCATCCACAGCATCTAGCCTAACCCACAGAAGGTTCCTGAAAGATATATTTAAAATGGGTGAGTGAACTGCACAAGCAGTTAGTTACCTTAGAACGTATCAGCTCATGGTCCTTTGCCAAAAGCAAAAGCTGGTGTGGGGGGGATGGTTGAAAGGTGAAGGGCCCCAGTCACTCACGGTTCTGTCCTTTTTCAGGAGCGGCTCTGCCCTGGCCCAGCTCTATGGAACCTCTGCTACCTTAGAGCATCACCATTTCAACCACGCCGTGATGATCCTTCAAAGTGAGGTACTGACTGCACAGTCTGCTTCTCCCCTTGACAGAAAACCATTTAACTATTTGTTTCCTAACTCTCTTTTCGTTTTAGTGCCACGGATAGACAGAGAGAAGTGCAACAACTCTTTTTTTTTAAGCCAAACTATTGGGACTTTTCTTGGTGGCTTTTTTGTTGTTGTTCTTTGAGATGCCTGGTCAAGGACCTTGTCCACATTCTTCCTGAGCCTGTCATTCGGGTTTCACCACTGTTTAGGAGGCTTCTCAGATTCACTTAATAGAATAGCCTGCCCGTACGTAGCTTGTCACCAAAGCATGAGCTTATCCTCCTGAAGGGGTACACAAACCCCTAAGGGAGTGGCTTCATCCAAGTGGTGAGTGGCCCGAATTTCTCATTTTGTGAAACCCAAAACTATTTTAAAAGATAATAGAAGCAGAAACAGGGTGAGAAAGATATGCTTTATTAGCACAATTGAGAAACCTGTAAATGACAAAACACTTAAAATTTCTGGTGGGATCAGTGTGAAAGTAAGAACTGCAAATTTAAGACCCAGGGCTAATGCCATATGCTTATTTTTCTTTATGCAGCAATACAGGAGCTGGAAGTAGTTGGGATTTTATACTTTTAGCTCTCCGTGGAGAAAAACAGAAACTACCAATTGACTCTGGCTGAGGCTTCTAAGTTTAAAATTGCCAGGAAAGGATCTGTTTAATTTTCTGCAGGCGTATGGACTTTTTTTTTTGAGGCCAAGAAGGGATCATCTGTTCCCCATTATTTGTCAGTTCTCTAGCTGTGCCATTAATTATTATTATCATCATCATTAAGGCCCGGCTTCGCTGGAATAGCATCATTAAATATGGAGGGTTTTTT
>PVKH010025384.1:0-13432 GCA_004027955.1 Chaetophractus vellerosus | reverse complement strand
GTCTTTGGAGAGTGATGCTTTTCAATTGCTATCAAATAGCAAATAGCTCATTAGATCTAGACTTTAGATTATAAATGCTAGATTCTAAAGCCTAGTGCCATGAAAGTGAAAAAAGACCAAGTGGGGGACTGGCTGTAGCCCAGTAGATAGGGCGCCGGTTCACCACATGGGAGGCCCTAGGTTCAGTTTCCGGGGACCTCTCCAAAGTGGGCAGACTGCCTTGAGAAGGGCAAGCTGCTCTGTGCAGGGCAAAAAAAGCCGCCACGGGCAGGGCAAAGCCACCACGGGCAGGGCAAGTCACCCGCGAATGGAGCAGATCCGCCCGTGAATGGAAGCGGAGCCACCCACGAACGGAGCAGAGCCGCCTGTGCAGTGAGCTGACTTGGTGTGTCGCTGCAACGGGGGGAGACAGAGCAGACACAGAACACAGAGAAATGAACACAGCAAGAGCACACAGAAAGGGGGGATATGCAACCAACAACAACAACAAAAAAGACCGAGTGGGTACCAGGAGGGGCATTAGAAATGGCTATTCAATGGGCATAACCAGATTGTCTTCTGTACTTACAGTACTTTCAGCCTTCTAGAGGAGTCCAAGAGGAAGACAAGATGCTCTCCAGTGAGGTGGACAGCCAGAATCCAGGATGAGGGTATGGGTGGAAAATCCTGGCATGCCCCAGGCCATGTCTGGCTTCATTATTTCATTGTGGGCAAGAACAACCAGCATTTTGCCAGACCTGCCATGAAGAGATCTGCGATTCCTAATCTCATTCTGGAAATAGGGTACTGTTATAGGAATTTCACCAGCTGGAAAGATGGACGTTAACATATTCTTTCACGTAACTTCTCTTACATCCTCCTGATAAGTGGGTATTCCTTAGCTTGAAAAGCCTTCTCCAGCTTTATATATCTTGAATTGTGCACACACATTTTCACATAATCTGTGTATGGAGCTCTACCCATCTACCCTTGACTGTACCATTTCATGCTCAGACTCCCAACTGCCAGCTCTTAGCTGCCTTTGCCTTTATTCACTGCCTTCTCCTCCCTGCCTCATTCCCCACCTCTCTGCTATTGTGTCCTCCACCTCCCTCTTGCTTACTTTGACTCCTTATACCAGGGACTGTTTCGGGAGAAACCCAAACTCACACACACACACACACACACACACACATTTAATTACAACCTCTAAGAGGCTGCTTCCTCAGATGACTCACACGGAGATAATCTCTTCATCACCTTAATTTCCAAAACATAGGATCTGTACCTTTCCATCTGATGTTTTGTACATTTTTTGCCCAAAACATCTTCTCTTTAAGACTGCAAGTTCCTAAAGGGCATTGTCCACACTGCTTCCAAAGTGTGTCTTCCATATTTCCTCAGTACTGGCAAAGAAACGTTAGGTGATGCGTAAGTTTAAAATTGAAATTGAAATCCTAAATATGCTGCTAGTGAAACTCAGTTCAGAAAAACATGTCATTATAAACCAATTTATTACTTTTTTAGAAGATTCTTTCTAAAAACAGTGCATCTTGATTTCTGCAATACATTTTACAAGGCATTATATGATGTCCTTATGGAGGTTTAGTGAAATCGAGACCAGCTGATATTATAATAGTTGCATGGCTATATAGTTGGTTGAGAAGTCATATTATCTTGGTAAATGGTTCAATGCCAACCTAAATGGAAATCCCTAAGGATATTCCAGGTCTCTGACATTGATGTTGGCCTATTGCAAGTTTTTTTGTTAGAAAAAATGTTCATTTTTCTTGCTTAATGCTCTATGGGTTGATTGGGGTTAGGCTGATACTGGTTGGACTTGGCTGAATTTGGCTCCGGGCTGAGGCCTATTCCGATGTATATCAGCAATTAATATAAAGATTTAGTAAGTGTACTTATAAGATTTGTAAATTATAAAGGCTGTGAGAGAGAGAGAGATTTGATGGTAGAATCCTGAGTCAAAATGTCCTTGACAGGTTGGAATAACTGACTGAAACCACAAATATGTTTTAAAGAAGTAAATGTAAATGCCTATGTCTGGGATCAAATAACCTAATACATTAGGATAGAAGAGCATGACTGACTTCATATGCAATTTGAATAAAGGTTTGGGTGGTCAATAGAGTCAAAACCATTCAATAAAAATAACATTCAATAGGCACCATAATATAGTGGTAAAAAGAAGATCTAATATAACCTTAGGAGGCATCATTAGTCATGGAACCCGTTCTGAGAATGAGCTTCTATTATGAATCAAACATATATTTCGTTAGCTCTTCCCAGTTTGTCTAAGTTCCATGCAAATAGTTCTGGGGGTCCCCAAAGGGAGTCTAACAAGAGCTCAGAGCAGTGAGTAGAGTTCACCATTTTTCTATTGCCCTCTGCTCCATGTTTCCTGGGGAGTCCATCTTATATTCCTCCAAGGCCCTCTGCTTCCTCTCTTCTCTGGATGGAGCTCACCTGGAGCTTAGCCCGAGCAGTTATGTCAACTGCTCGAATATACCTTCACCTGCGTTCCACATGAAGAAAGCACTCCACTTGCTTGATTCCATGGACCACAGACCAGGGCTGCCTCAAGTTCCTAATGCCTTAGAGAAATTACAACCCCCACACTCAAATTGTTACTCAGGTTTTCAGAAAGTGGACAAGAATTCATGGGTGGCAGATGGTTGTCTAAAACTTTGACACTGAACTCTTATTCTTGCAAAAAAGTTCACGTGACCCATCTCTTCCTTTAGGATCTTCCATGCACATAGATCCTTCAGGGATGTCCACACAGATCTGGGTAGCAGACTTCTAAGGTAGACATAGCTAAGGCTCAAACTAGGACTCGTTGCTTGAGTCAGCCACAGCATGCTTGAATCCTAACCCCAGCAATTAGTTAATTGCCTCACTTTGGACAACGTGGTTTGTCTTTGAGAGCTTCAATTCCCTGACCTGTAAAATGGGGATACCAGTGCCTACTTCATAGATATTCAATGAACTTTCATGAGGATTAAATGAGATGATGCATGAAAGTTCTTAACACTGCACTGGGTCTATATTAAGTTATCAATGGATGGTTGCTTCCATTATTATTAAAATTATTACTAATGTACTTACCTAGATTATGTTGCATGTACTGGCTGCACAGGAGTGCGTGCTGACGTCAAAAAAATTCACGACTAAGGAGGCTTACCTAAAGAATGGTGACCGTATCAATCACCTGGGAGTCTTTTCTGAGATATTTAGGGCATCTAAGATATTAGGGGCATTTAGCATGTTTAAAGCTAATACCACAGAAACAATGGGGGATTCTGCATAAGCCACTTGAACCAATATAAATGACAGTGTTTTATGTGAAGCCCATAGCATACATGCCATGCTAGTTGGTTATGCTTTCTCACTCACTGTGAGAGGGAGGGATAGGAGCAAGATGAAAAAGAACTCCTTCTATCTTCCCAAACAGAATTTGATTAATCCCTAAAATTTAAAGACCTAACTAACTAAAGAACTGCAATACTAAATTCACGAAGCAATCTTAAGTATAGAAATATTTTTTAATGAAACATTTTTAGAAGCTAGAGTCATTTTGTTACAAGCAGATTTCTTGGAGAAAAAGAATTGTTGCTGGTATTATTATGGGGATGACTGTCCCTCTAGCCTCTGTACAGAATCCACCAAATTGTTTCCGTGGGCCACGACAAGGTAGCGAATCTATAAGAAAGCAGCATTGTTATATATGCCCAAATTGAAGGCCCTGGGCATTTCCCAAACATTGGTGAAATATTTTGTAGATGTAAGTCGATTTAGCTGGACACTCTGTGCTGGAGATGACATAATCTGGGAAAAAGGTATAGAAGTCACAGGAAAACTACTAATAGTCTAGACTGTCTAATAATAGAGAGGGATACTTCATAAATTAATGCCCCTAAGATTTCAAAGGAATCTTCCAGTCGATGCTCTTTTTGCAGGTCGGGGAACAAATCCAGGCAGGGCAAGCGATCTCCAGTTCCTCTTAGGAAATTTCAGAGGCAGAACTGAGACCAAAACATTCCGACTCGCTGCCTAGTGCTCTTTTCCCCACAACCTAGGCCTACTCCTTTCCACCAGAAGTGGCCCATCTGGCAAGAAGGTTAAATCATCCGTTAACCAACCCCCTCAAATTCTCTGTGGTAGAGGGTGAGTCCCCACCTCCACCCCACCGCATCCCACATGGACCAATATTTTTGTTCTATACCCAGTTAACGAGATGAGTCCATTGATCGCACACTTGAATGCCAAGCAGTATCAAATTTCTTAAGGCTTGCTTTCTATTTCTGTAATTATCACAGACCAGTAGCAAATTTTTAAAGTCGGTGAATGTGTACCTTGCAAGTATTGTGTGTTCTACACTGATTTTGTCCATATATATATATATATATTTAGCTATATATATATATAGTTATGTATATATGGTTATGTCCGGTTGATTGTGCTTTGGGATAGTCCTAGGAAGTTCCACAATGTTTTTATCCCCCTGTGTGGCAGGCAGCATCTAGATGGCTCTCGATGACACCCACCTCCTCATATAACCTTCTCCCACAGGGTGTGGGCTGGACTGATGGACTCACTTCTAATGAAGAGAATACAGCAGAGGTGATGGGATGCCACCGCTGCATAAAAAGACTGTGGCTTCTGTCTTTGGCTCTCTCTCTTCTCTCTTTCTCTCTCCCTCTCTCTATATCAGGTCCCTCGCTCTGCAGAGCAGCAAACTGCTATGTTGTTGCAGTCCTAGGGATAGGCCCACAGGACAAATGACTGATGTATCTGAGGCCTCCTGCCAACAGCCACACGAGTGGGCTTGGAACAAGGTCTTCCCCCAGGTGAGCCTGGAAAGGACCACTGCCCTGGCCATCCCCCGGACTGCAGCTTCATGAGAGATTCTGAACCAGAAACCCTCAGCTTAAGCCATGCCCAGGTCCCTGACTCACTGTGAAATTAAAAATTATTTTGTTGTTCCACAGCAATGGATAAGTAATAGAAGCTACTTTGAACATAGCAGGTAATTAGCATGAATAAAAGTGCTTTCTTTGTAGCTCCACAGTTGAAATGCAGCACGGGAAACACGAAGCCCTGTCCTTACTCATTGGGTGTAGTGGACACTCTTCAGGGGTGGTGTGCCCAGTCACCAGGTGCTGGACACAATGGATTCTGATGGCTCGTAGCTGCCCCCTCACTGAAATTACCCTCTGCTGCAGGGAGCTGCCTCTGCCAAGATTATATTGTCTTCCAGAGAGCAGCTGCGTCCATGACTGACTAACGCAAGGACACGAGGCCTTCCCACTTGTTTCAATAGGTACAACTCAGGAGACCATCCCAGCTCCAGAGCTCCTCCTGGTTCCGCAGAGGCCTCCTGTGAGAGTGCATCAGGGATCAACTTACCTCTTTGCCTGGTTCCATGTCCTCATTCTCCTGCAGGTGTATCTCCCAGGAGCACTCTCCAGGAAATCTTCTCCGTGCAACTCCCCATACCACAGTCTGATTCCAGAGAACCCAATTAAGGCATTGTGTTTTGGGATGAATTATTTGTCCAGTGTATTGTGTGATAGAATCTTCCGAAGTGAGTAGATATCCTTCTCTCAGAAAGCTCAGTGGATTTTATTAACTTTCTGGGATAAAATTCAGGCCAGCATTCTTGATCACAACCACCTCCATGCTTGCAGCTCAAACTTGTCACTCACACTGGTTGACTTCACACAGAGTTGGGGAAATAAACTGAACTGGTAGGTTCGGTGCTTTCCTGGTGTGTAGAACCCCTGACCCCTCAGCTGCTTTCTGAGTCATCAGAGCTGTTCGTAGAGTTCTAGTCATTTCTCTCAGTTGAGGCAAAACCCTAATGATCTCCATGTTTGTATTGGCTGGGCCAGAGAAGCCCACCCACCAAACTGAACTAAGATTAAGAAAAAAGAGCGTGGGCAAGTCAACCTTTACTGCCTGTCTCCTGCTGATTGTGAGTTGGTTTCCCCCTCCAGCTTAAGCCAAGAGCCTTGTTTTCTCTAAAAGGTTTGCTCAGAGACAGTGAGATCATCTCTTGCCTTTTTGATTGAGAATAAGAATAAAGTCGAGGTCGGAAGGAAGGAGTGAATATCTTGTGAATACTGACCCATTGCATCCTTATAATAACCCCAAGGATTCATGAAAATTATTCAACAAATGTGGAATCTCAAGCTCAGACACCTGAATAGTTGGAATTAGGTCCCATGAATTAGATACGATCTAAGAAGATTTATCCAAAACTTGGAAATGATGTAAAGGGTAATTGCAGGTCTTTTCAATGCCCTACAGGAGCGTTCTCTAACAGTCCCACCCAGGCTTATTTAGTTTTGTAAGGCAGGGGTTGGCAAACTATGGCCCACGGGCCAAACCTGGCCTGTAGCATGTTTTTGTAGACAAAGTTATACTGGAATACAGCTATGTTTTCAGTGTAGGTATTTTCTAGTCTGCTTCAGTGCTATAATGGCAGAGTTGAGTATGTTCAAGATAGACCAAATGGCCTACAAAGCCTCAAATATTTACTTTCTGTCCCTTTACAGAAAAAGTTTGCTGACCTCTGTCTGAATTAATATTTACTACTGTTTAGGGCCCAGATTTTGAAGTAACTTGTTAACTCATAGAATTTTGTGTGACAGAGATGTAAGTGGTTTGTGTGTATAAAAGATAGCACAGAAAGTTTCAGACTTCTTACCGTGGGACATCTGCAGCTAATCTAGACATTTTATTCCAGCATTCTTCCAGTGCCTATATATACTCAGTCTCTCAAATTATCTTTGAACCAGCATCACCACCTTCTGCTGCCCTAACTGATGAGTTAAATGGATCTTTGAATCATGCTCACTATTTATTTGTTTGTGAAAATTACACATAGATGTGATTTGAAAAAGAAAAGGTGTCTAATTTTAAAACCTGTTTTCATCTCACTGCTCCATGCTGCCTCCTTATCTGTGGAAATTAAAAATTAGAGTTGTTGATGAGCCCTTTTGCTGTGATGTTAAAAGGTAGAACCAGAGGTCATAAAGGTTGCTTCCCCTTCACTTAAGCTTGAGTTCTTTGGGCAGGAACTCTTACATAAGTCTAATAAACACATGTTAGCAAATAGCTTCATTCAGGTGAGGAAAGAAGCTGGACTCCTTTCAAGCCTTGGCAAGCACGGATCAATGTGGAAGGCAAGTCAAATGGCTCAGCTCTTTTTGTTGTTTCATCTTCCATGTTTGGAACATTGCTGGGATCTAAAATATTTCCAGTGTCAGTGTTTACCCAGTTGGGGAAAAAAATCACCTTTTCCCAGAAGATAATTTTTGAGCAAGCAACTTGTCACTGAACAACGTCAGGCATTTGGGGAGCCACAAATCTGACAATTGTGGTCACAGCCAAGGCTCTACTTTAACCAACCTTTGACTAGCATTGAGTGAGATATAATCATCCTCTTCTGTAAAGTCAAAGATGAAAGCCCTTACATTGCAGACTTGTGAAAAATTGAAACAATATATTCAGATTGTTAGGAATCTGGAAGATGCTCAATAAATGAAGCTGTGGCAGATTCTTCTCTCCCATATAATGGGGACGAGTCATGTATGAAATACCATCTTGTTATTTTCCACCAGAGCAGAACAAACATAAGTTTAGTACCAGGTCTAAAATTGCTTTAGCAGAGGATTGGGGGCAACCAGTGTTTTTCCCCTAGACTTTCAGGAAAACCTCTTAGAATGAAGTATTCTTGCTTATCGATGCTAAGATGGTGTGCATGATCATTTGTACACCTGATCATTTGTATACCTGTGTTCCTGGCGGACTGAAGTCTTTATCTAAGATGGAACATCAAAACCCCTCCCATTCTCCCCTTTCATCCACGGGATGATTTTTTTATATTTTCTCCTGGCAAGCATAAACCTATCAGGTTTGCCATTCCCAAGTGGTCAACAATTATAAAAGTGTTCAAAACCACTCCAGATTATCAACACATGCTCCCTTGCGGTTTTCTGAAATGTGAGTCTCTTATAAAACCTATTCTCTTTTTATAGGCCCCTTTCCTCCTTTTTGACTCTTCAATTGTTGAAAGGACTTTCTTAGACCTCCTTTGTGCTTGATTGTAAACTTGGCACCCAGTCTAATAGATAGCTTTTTGTATGTGGCTTCTGTCTTCCATTTCAGCTTTCTTTTCATAAATGTACTGTGCCAGGTGTTGAACCCAACTCATGCCACAGAACACCAGTGGTGTCAGAGATTTCTTCCTCAGCTATGCCCTTAAGGCCCTGGGAGAGGTGAAGCCACCAGGCATGCACTGGGCATATTTCCAGTGGGGTAGGTGGCTATTAACCTTCCAAGGCTCTCAACCTTTGTATTCCTAAGGGTTGTAAAATCCACATCTAGGAAGAATGTCTGTGATTCCCTTCTTGAAGTTGGTTCTCAATGAGACTGGGGCAAGGCAGCTAAATTTGTTTAATTATGTGCCAGTTGTTTGACAAATGTTGTATCATTTATCTACACACAACCCCATGAGGTAAGTTATCATCATATCTACTTCATAGGTGAAGAAATTGAAACTCAGAGAGGTGAAAGAACTTGCCCAGCATCCCCGACAGGTAGGTGGCAGAACTGATGTCTAAATCTAGGTCAGAGTCCAACATCCAGGTTTTCACCACATTTTAGGACATCACTTTGCAAATTCTAGTGAGTATAAAAACACCTGGAGAGCTTTTTAGAATACATATCCTGGGTCCCAACCCCAGAGTTTCAGATTCAGTGGGTTTAGAGTGGGCCCAAGCATTAGCCCCCAAGTATGTTGATGCTTCTGCTCTGTAGACCACACTCTGAGAAGCATGGAGCTAAACCAGATTGCTTTAGCAAATACACTTTCAACAACGGGATTGCTTGCTTCAATAGGTGTCCATCAACTGTAACAAATGTGCCACACTAATGAAAGATGTTAATGTGGGAAAGTGTGGGAGGGGGAGGAGGTGGGGCATATGGGAATACCCTATATTTTTTATGTAATATTTATGTAATATAAACCTTCTTTAAAAATAAAAATAAAAAAATAGAAAAAACAAAACAAAACAAAAACAATGTGATTGCTTGCCTCTAAATCGCACCAAAATGGAATCCTTCTAAACCTTAATAATTTGAGTTATATTTGATTATAAACTCAGTAGGGTGGATATTTATTGGTGGGTATTAATGTTGTCCATTAATGTAATGTTAATAATAGTATTTTAGGGCTTGAAAAGGACCTTGGGGATTGTCTAATTCAACCTCTTCATGTTACAAAAGAGTAAGCATGACTTGCTTGAATTTATTGGAGAAATAAATTTCCTGGTTCAAATAAAGTTGTCAGGAATACAGTTGATGGTGGTTTAAATTGTCCATTTTTGGCCAACTAAATCCTTTCAAAGCCAAAGGCGCGTGATCTGGGACCGGTTTGTGGTGAGAGCCCACCTCCAATGGCTTTGGCAAAGCCACATTTGTGAATCCAGCCTCTCCATTCGTGTGCCCAGCAGAAATTGTATGTGGCCTGGGATGTCAGTTCTTTCAGAGGCTAATGATGGACTCTCTTGGTTGGTATGAGTGGGAAGAGGAATGTACGTCTATACAAGTTATGAGAAGTTTTATTGTGTTTTTCCTGAACATGGACCAGAGAGCTTGACTAAGCCAGAATTTCTCATCATTGCTTGCTTTAAAATGCCCCTGCTCCAGACTGAGGTTTTCACTTGCCCCTACTTCTTCTGCACTTGCTCTCAGATCAACTTTCTAAAGCATATCCAAAGAGGTCAAGAGCACCCTGTTCATATTCCTGTCTTTAAAAACAGTTTAAGAAACACTTTATTTTTCATAGCTGAGTTTTTAAAGGGGCCTTTGCTCTTGTCGGTTGCCCAAGTTCCACCTCAAGGCCACAGTGTCTGAGGTTCTCTTCAAGGCTATGTTGGGACTGATTTGAGTTATCACACAGGGAGTAGAATGGGATTGGGTCTTGACGAGGCTCGTTATGAACTATCTACATGTGGGGGATGATTCAGGAGGGAGTATAGATGGGCAGGGCCTTGGGAGATTTTCTGGGGTGCCAGTAATACTTGCTTGTGGGAAGGAGGTTGTTACGTACGTCTGACTGGTTTGGACAAATAAAGAAATGGGACATAATTTTACAATGGAAGGGAAGCTTTATATCAGAGCCCAATTATGGGCATAAGATAATCAGTAGGAACTTTGTAAAACTGGTGGCCTTGACACAGAATTAGGGCACAAGGGTTTGGGGTGAGAGGGACATTTATATTACTGTATAGCTTTTCCAAACTATTTGAATTTTGCTATATAAATGCATTACTTTTTCCAATAAGAGAAAACCAAGGCTTTGTTTTTATAAAAGAATAACTAACCATGGTTTCAATGGTGTGAGATAAAGGAGTGAATATAATCACCCCAATGAGAGATCATTGGTAATACATGGAAAGTAAACTACCCACAGGTAGCCCTCCGATCCTTCATGACGTCTTAGAATTTGCCCATTGCTCCTAGGGGTACAGCATCTATGATCGAATTCCAAACATGTATGAGGCCCCATGCTGGGTGCTGTGAGGTAGAGCGATATTGGTTTAAGTGTTGGAAAAAATGTGACACACTCTCATCCAAAAAAATTCATAGGATGATATCCAGAAATGCATAATACTTCTGCCTAAGAGGGAAGGACCATGTTGATTGTGAAAGCAACATGGGGGGCAGAATTTAAACAAGTCCTGGATGGGTTGGCAGAGCCTGGACCATGGAGGGGAGCCAGCCTTTGGGTGCCTGAGTCCAGCCTGTGAGGTGGGAAACTATGACGATGATGGAGATATCCATTTGGCTTCATTGGTATACACCGATAAGACTTATTGGAGCTAAATTTGGAGTTTGTGGGAGGGATGTGAATGCCAGTGAGGGAGTATGAAAGGAGCATTTTACACTGTTGGGCTGGGAGTAACATGGCCAAGGCAGGATTTTCAGGCTGATTGTATTTTCTAACATGTGCAGAGGTGATGGGAGGAAAAGCAGTTGGAAGTTAGGAGGCCTCTTTTCTTGCTGGAGGGATGCTTGGGGCTCAGTTATTTCAGGGGCCATCTGGAGGAGAAGATGAGAGAGAAGAAGTGGGTCTCAGGCCTAGCAGCAGCAATGGTTGGATTTGCTGGTGCATTGACCTTCCACTTGGCATATCATTTGAAAAAGCCTTGTGCCCCTGAAGGAAGTTTCACAATCGTGCAATCTGAGGTCAGCAAGGCCTTACCTAGGCTAGAAGCCAGGGTGTTGGGCAGAGCTGGGATCTGGGAGGCATTGTGGAAACATGCAAAATTTGGCAAGAATTTGTAACTGACTGGACATATAACAACGTGGGAGGAGATAGAAAAGGCGATTCTGTGCCTCTTTTGGTGGCAGTTTTAATCTATAGAGGGTTTATAAGCTATCAGACCATCCAGCATGAATGTCTACCAGGAATTAGGTAACAGGAACTGAAGCCAGGAAGAAACAAGTGGGTGAGAGCTGTCGTTCTGGAATCTTGGACATGGATGGCGTGAAGACATGGGGAATGGTTTTCACGTCCAGATGAGTGAGACGATAGCACTAATCATTACAGTTGTTGCAATGCATTGAACACATTTATGCCAAGCATTATGTATGAGTTCTTTTATTTGAGCCTCAGACCTTTTAGAGGGTACCCATTATTACCTTCGTTTTATAGCGGAGAGACTGTAGCACAGAGAGCTATAAGCAAAAACCAAACCTTGTCCAAAGTCACACAGCCACTAAGTCAGACCCAGGCAGTCTGACCCCACAGCCTGTCGTCTCTTGGAGAGCAGGTGCAAGGAGAATTTAAAAATGGCACAGGATAAAGTGGCCAAATAAGCCCACAAACCTGGTACCAGTGAATCAGAGAGCAACCGAGGAGTCTGTTAGAGAGCTGAGAACTTTCATAGCAGCGTTGTTTCCTGTAACAAGAAAATGAACACAATCTGAGACTGGTAACATAAAATATGATCTGTGTATTCAATGGGTTACTATGCAAAAGTAATAAAACAGATGAGGTAGGTCTCTGTTATTGAACTAGATAGATGCACATGAAATGCTGATGAGTGAAAAAGCAAGTTACAGAACATCTCGTTTTACAGAATCCCATCTGTGTAAAACTTATAGACATGTTTGTTTAAGCACTAGGAAGACATCTGGAAAGGTACTCTTTAAAAATATTGAAGGCAGTTAATAAGTTATTTAGGGGTGATGATCAGAGGGATTTGAATGATTTTTATTTTCTTTTTATGTTTTCCTATACTATTTGAATTTTCTAAAACTATTACAAATTAGCAAAATAATAAAAATGAATCAATTAAGCTATTTTTACTTCAAAACAGAATGATCAATTGTGTTTAAAAAAACAAACAAACATGGAGACTGAAGGGGAAAAATTAAATTTGATTTTGCTTCAGGGATGATTTGTTGTTCTCCAATGACATGGGACCAGGCAATTAGTCATTCATTTCCTCTCCCTTGCACTTCTTTTTCTACAAAAATGAGCAATAAAATTTAAAACACAATTCTGTTCACGGAAAGGCCAGAATGCAAATGTCCTCAGTACTTGGTAAAAGAACCTTTATGATGGAATTTGGGAGTCAGAGAATGTGACCTGCCCTCGTGGGTCCCCATTCAGAGAATTCAGCTTTCCAGGCTGAATGTTCTGTCTTGTTTGTTTGCTTGCTTGCTTTGTTTTGTTTTACATTTTAATTTGTTCTGTTCTTAGTTACAGTACAGACTAATGACAGGATCTCTCAGCATCTTTTTGTCATCAAGTGTGTCTCTTCATCTCTAGATCAACTTTGCCAGCTCTGTTTAAAAATCAATAGACAGGACACTCACATATTTCACTTCTGAGCCAAATGCTGTTTTATACTTTGATTCCTATTTGAGCAGCACTTAGAAGGCTACAGAACTCATGGATTAATATAGTCGGATAAAATCTTTAAAACTCCTTCACTGTGATACACGCCAGAGGGCTTATACAGAATTAAGTGTGGGTCTTTTGCTACATATTCCTTCAAGCCCATTTGCTCTTTCTCCTTAAAGCGATGTTTACAGCAATCGGAACTCCTTGCCTAAAAGCCCTCGATATCTCAAGGAATTGTCACCGTCTCAAGCTAGGGCCAAATGGCATAATGCCACCACAGGAAGAAGTTTTAGGGCCGAATGAAGCCCCCTTGATTTTTACTTGTTTCATTATTGTGTTTTAATTTTAAAACTATTGCTATCAGCCCTACTAGATAAGTAACTTTTGTGGAAACCTGCTGAAAGGAAGGTAACTCAGTAACCAGTTCTCCACGTTTCAGTGAAGAAGGTGTCATACCACAGCTGAGGGAGGTATTTTTCTCAGGAGAGAAAAGATTTGAGTTTTTGAGTCTGA
>PVKH010025383.1:0-13435 GCA_004027955.1 Chaetophractus vellerosus | reverse complement strand
GACCAGAGGACGAATGAGGGAGACGTCCTCGCAAATTGGGGCAGCAACTTTCCCCAGCTCATCTCTGGACTCCGGGAGCATGAGCGCGCTGCTTCCCCGCGGTCTGCGGGCCTTGGAAGAGGAGGAGGAGGAGCGGTGATGGGCTAGCGGCAGAAGCCAGGAGCCCCGAGCCAGCCCAGCGCCACCAGCCAGCTCCGCGTTCCCACTCCCGCTCCTTCCATCTCCCGCCGGGGAGCGGGCAGGGCGCAGACCCGGAGCATCCCAGGGAGGATGAAGCGGGGACCCGACCCGAGCGGGGTGCGTCTCGCGGGCGGGCGGCAGCGGCGGTGCCTCGGCATGAATTAAGACGCCAGGAAGATGGAGCGCGGTACACTCCTCGCCCAGCCCGGGCTCTGGGCCGGGGACACCAGCTGGGCACTCTTCTATTTCCTCTGCTACGTCCTCCCCCAGACCGCCCCGCAAGTACTCAGGATCGGTGAGTGAGCCCCGCCAAGCCCCGAGGCTGCCGGCTCTGGGACGTGGCTGCTCTTCGCGGCCGGCGCGGACGCAACGGGTCCCGGGCAGAGGCAGCGCGCGCCGGCGCGGGGACAAGAGCTAGGGGTGGTGGAGGTGGGTGGCACCAGACGCTCCCGGAAAGCGGGAACCGCGTCACCACTTCCCTCCGCGCCAGTGCTGGGCTTCCCCGGGAGTAAGGTTTGTGGGGGGTTGCAATCCGGGCTGGCGGGGCGCGGGCAAGGGTGCAGGGGGATGACCGCGCTCGCCGGGGCTGGCACCCCACTCTGGGCGTAGGGTCGCGAGCAGCTGCATCCAGTTGATTTGGGCGCCGAGATGCGCTCTCCTGGCAGCCTGGGTGGGCTTCGGGCTGCAGCCCTGGTCACCGGCAACCTGAGCTCTGCAAATCGCCAGTCTGCCCAGATTGCCAGTGTAGAATCCGGGGACTACTATAGACGCGGAGATACCCTAGCTCCTGCTAGCCCTCCTGAGCCTCCAAGTTTTCATCCCTAAGTTGGGTTCTTCCACATGGAGTATCCAAAGTCCCGAGGGTTCCAGTGGAGAGGGGCCAAGTCCGGCTCTCACTTCTGCCTGAGGGCTCAAGGAGTGAGGGGGAGGGTGCGCCAGCTCCATCAGCAGACACCTAAGTTTTCCATTTGCTTCTCTATCTGCCCTGCCCACTACTGAGCATAATCCAGTCCCCAGTCCAGGGAACTCCGTATCTCCTGGGGGACTCTGGGCTTCAGTCTCGTCTCAGAGGAGGTAAACAGAGACCAGGAGGCTGACTGTGGGAGTCCCGAGGCCGTCCAGAGAGAGCTAAAAGCAATGGGAAGGGAAGAGGGGCACTTTCTTGGTCTTTGGAATCATACACCTAAATGCACAGCTCCCACCACCAAGAGTTGGTCTGTGGGGGCATTGAGCGATTTCTGGGTTGTCTTTGGGTTGACAGAACTCTCCACCTTCCTTAAAGTTCTCCCTTTAAACCTAAATCCAGTTCTCATTTCCTACCCCTTTAGTCTCCGGTTTTCGCTTCCCTTCCCCAACCAATTATACATCTTGAAGACAGTGGTAGAGAGAGCCCACAGGTGAAGAGGTGACACCAGGTGGTGTCCCAGCTTCTTGGCGTGCCACATTAGCAGCAAGAGTGAAGCAAACCCTGGTCTCTGAGGGCTTCTAACTCACATCCTTTCCAGGAACTGGCACAACCTGCAAGGGGCAAGTGCAAGGCACTCAGGTTCCGGAGCAGCTGAAATTTCTCAATAACTTTACTAGTTCTGGCCAGCAATTAGTGTGCCTCCTTCCAAAGATTCAGAACCTAGTTCCTGTCCTTGATAGAAGTTTATCACTTTGGAATGCATTTTCTCTGGGTATGTGGGATCTAATTTTCAAGGCAAGAAAAGATCCCAAATCCTAACTTGTACTACAGATTTTAATTTTTCTAGACTATGGATAATATGTGCATTTTATTGGATAATTTAATAGTTCTAAGGTATTATTTTTATTAACAACATAGATCTTGTAACTAAAATAGCCCTCCTCTTAGACACAGTGTAGCCTTGATAATGTTTTGAATGAAATCAATCCTAAACGCTACAGTGAAAAATGCAAAATAAATGATGAGTGTTACAGTTTCCAATACTTATTAACTCAATTGGTGTTCTTATACATTAGAAATAAACAATTCTAGAGATACTTCTGTGGCTATGCCAGCTCACACTCCTCCTTCTACAACAAACTTAAGGTAGCATCTTCCTTCCCCAAGTCCCCCAAATCTAAAGAACACAAGGTGGGGGGAAAATGATGTTTTAAGACGTATTTGTGCCCAGATCAAATATTTATCCAAGCTTCAAGCAATCACATTCACTGACTTGAAAATAGTTTTCAAGTGAAAACAATCAACATGATTCACTGACCTTAAAATACATGGAACAGTAGTGAGATTTCCTTTTCCAAAATAGTAACTAAAATGCACAAAGTAAAATATTGCATAGCCTGATGTTGCTTATGTACAGTGCAAATGCCTTACTCTTTCTGGCCCTGGACCTGTGGCTGGCAAGGGCACATCACCGCCCTGTGAGGATCAGTGCTTATTTTTAAATGAAGAATTCAGTACCATGGAAACCAGCCTCTGTTCTGGGAGAATCTGTCTTTTTACAGTGAGTTTCTCGTGCCAGTCTAGTCTGTCAATGAATATAAAATATCAAAGGAGTTGGGGGCTAAGCAAAAGTGTGTGTGTGTGTGTGTGTATGTGTGTGTGTGTAGGGAGGGAAAAAGAGTTATATTCCTCTTCATCTCTCATCTCTCCTTGCCCTTTTCAACAAACCACCAACCATCAAACCAATCACCTAACCAGCCAGCAAAAAGGGGCTCTTGAATTTTGATTTGCATGTTTTTCAGTAACTGAAAATGTCCTGAAGTAAAGCTTAGCATAAACGCCAAGTACTTAGCACAGTGCTCATATGGAGAAGGCACTCAGACACTTGAATGAATTAATTACTGGTCTACTTTTCTTGACAGAGTGTCTGTTTAAACTACTGCTGTTGAGGAAAGTGGATGAAAGGTATAAAATTTAAGATAAAATCAATGCATATTAAATATTTCAGAGAACACTGAGCACACATATGCATAGCTTTAGCATTGAAGAGTTTGTAATATTAACCCAGTTTAGAGACTCGAGAGTGATTTTATGGAACAGCAGTGCCTTAAGCGTTCATACTATATTCCAAAAGTTTGCCAACCTGAATGGAAGGAACATATGGCTGGCTGCTGGGAATTATCTGGGCATGTCTGTGGTCATTGCTGCCTCTCTGCATATGCCAGTGTATGTCAACAACTGGATAATGTCACACAAACATGCATGTGCTTGCAAACTTGAGCTTCACAGTTACAGACAGGCTGATAGCTGGTGGTTAGAGCAGGTTCTGGAAGACCTGAGTGGATGGCAGCCCACCATCATTAAAACAAAACTCCATATGCATGTGCAATTTCCAGGACATATGTGTCATATTTCTAGTAATAATAAAAAACAGTGAGATATATTTAAATAGTGCATTTGAATGCACCGTGTCAGCGCACACAGTCATAGAGCCGGTGGTAAAGGCACAGGATTAAGACTTAAGTGGTGGGTAACTAGGCTTTCCAACACATGACTTGGTATCCAAAAGCATAGGTTCAGATCCCTTTGCCACAACTTACGAGATCTGTGTTTCAGAGAGAGTTATTCAGACTCGCCCAACCTTGGTTTTTGCATCTGAAAAATGGAATTAAAAATATTGCAAATCTCACAGTGTCATTGGTAAAAGCCCATGAAATAGAAGATGAAAAGGACTTGGAGCAGTACTTGGATACATTTGTTGCATAATTTCTATTATTATTATTGACATTTTCATCTCGAACAAAGACTTAATAGTAGATGCGGTGTATTTATGTAAGACATTTAACATTTCTGAGCATATATGTCTTTATCTATTTCTCAGGGGAAGATCAAATAAATTAATTTATGTAGTTTGCAAACAAACCATTAAATAATATAATGTATTATTATTATGAAATCAAGTACAGCATGTAAAAAGAAATATTGTGGAAATTCATAAGAACAAAGTGGAAAGTTATAATGAGAGTATAATTATACAAATTATTTTATTTCCTTAAGAAAGATCCAACTATATTTTATATTAATCACCACATTGACTCTAGCATCATTTTAAAATATTTTAATCACAAGGACCCCAAACTTCCAGTTAATATTTAATACACATTAGTTCATATTTTCATTTGAGGGTACAAATAACCCCTGGCATTATTCTTTTATCACTTAATTCTCTCATCATGCTAATATTTATTCTTCATTCAACAAATATTTATTGAGTGTTTACTCTTCCACTATGTACCAGACACACTTCTAGGTGCAGGATATACAACAGTGAGCAAAACGAACAAAAATATCTTCCCCCTTGGAGCTTACATTCTGGCAATTTACAATCTATGTCACAGCTGAAGTTTTTCACCAGTCTTCAGTACAGACACTACCTTTTTAATTTTTTATTTCAAATATTATCCTTGGAAAATTTTTAGGTAATGTTTTGTCATCAGTTTATTGCATCAGTTGCATAATCAATGAGGAATACATTCAGGCTCCCAAATACAGACAGAGTGGGTTGATGGTCACAAAGCTGAAGCAGAAACTCAGGGAAGTTGTCTTTTTTCATAGGAAAATCTCTTCAGTCTGAGGTACATTCACCCTAAGAGAGATGCTTATGCCTTGGAAAACATGGCAATTCTAATATTCACTTGTGAACTCCAACTGGCCTTTCAAAAGTCTGGGAGAGAAGACATCTGGTAGAATGATGAAAAGGAAAATGTTAATATGTTTCTGCAAATGAACAGCTCTTTTACCATATAATATTTTATCTGTTAAATTCACCTTTTAAATTAATGCTGATATTATGGGCCAAATGCTAAAACTAGGTAGATTTGAACTCCAGCTACATTTCTTCTGTGGTTTGTGATCTCCAGTTCATGTTGCAAAGATTATGACTTGGCTTGGCTAAATTCAGGGACCAGTTGATAAAAATCCGAGAACGTAGCTGGGTATTCTAACTTCAAGTTTCAAGCTCCTTGCATTAAATTATGCCCAATTGTGAACACTTACATCGATTTGTATACTAAGCTGAAATCATATGTAATAGAAGGGAACTGTTGCTAAATACATTAAAGTTAGTACGATTTATATTTGAGCACATTTTAGGGAATTGGCAAAGAGGAAAGTTGACGTTATCAGTGGAATCCCAAGAGTCTCTACTAAATAAGGGTTTAAGAAAGGCAATGAGTGGGAGGGGAAACCTTGCTCCATATGCCTAGCAAACATACTGCTTCTAATTAGATGGCATACTTAGCTGGGGTGGTTTTGAGATACTATTAATGGAACGGTGGTAGTGGTGGGGAATTACCCGAGTCTCTCAATCCTCTTTAATTTGTTTGTCTTTGCAAAGGTAACTACCCATATAATCTAGAAAATATAATCCCTGCCTTAACTTCTTCCAGAAGCTATTTGAACTAGAAGAAAGAGGATTCCAGTTAGAAGGGAATTCACGTTTCTGACTGCCTTTCTCTAGTCAACTGACCTTGAGAAAAGTACCTAATTGTATTTTCACCCTAAGTTTTGTTATGTGTTGAAGAAGGCTTAATAATAACAAATTCATAGGTTTGTTTTAAGGATTATATGTGAGGTTCTATGTAAAATGAATGGCACATGGTAAGAACTCAATAAAGGTACCTCCCGCTCCCTCTGTTGGTGAACGAAGTAGGAGTTTTAATCTCTGGGATAATATATTTACCTGGTTGAGTAAGTGGGAGAAATGCTCACTTGGAGATTCATGAGAGATGTTTGTTTAGTAAAGGCTCTTTGAAATCTGCAGAAAAAAACTAATTTCTTTTATTTAGTCCTTTATCTCCCATATTTTAATTACAAGGTGGCTCTTATTTGAACCACAACTATTAATGTTACTGAACTCACCCTCCCCAGAACATATTCAAGGAAATATTGACCAATAAAACCATTGACATTTCAACATACATCAAAATGCACGTGGCCACCCATGCCAACTGCTGTTTAAGTCTAACTCAGATTCTGCCCAGTCCCTACTTCAGAAGTTTTTCATAAATTTTAAGAGTAGATTTAGGTGTTTAGACAAATATTACTCTCTATTACTTAGAAAACATTTAGAATATGACATTACATACTACAAAGGTACATCATTTTATTAGTTTAAAATAAGGAATCTGGGCCATTTCCTAATTTATTTTTTCCATGAGAAGTTGTTTACTGGAAAGCTTATATTATATTTAAAATATAGTTTACAGGAGTATAAGTTTCGGTAAGTTAAAAATCATCTATTTTTAAGGTTCAACGTAATCATTTTTAAATGCATACCAGATCTTTTCAATAACAATTTTTAAAATAAATAATTGGAAACATTCCAATTACAAGCTGTATATTCCAACGTAAAGAACTTCATGAATTTCTGGTCTTGATTTACAATTAAACTCAATTTGTTATGTGAAATTAAAAAACCCTATGTTCTTATTACATCAATACTATCATATTTACAATAATAAGTCAATTGTAAAAATGGTTAAAACTGAGGGGAAAATAGAAAAAAAATAAAGAGAGAAAAGTATTTTGTTTTATAATCTCATTTATGAACTACTAAAAAGTTAAAATCTTCAGAATAACTGTTCTAAGTCACTTGGACAATATTTCACACTATTTTTTTTTTCTTTTTGAGAATTTAAGGATTTCTGTAAGCCTGCAATTTCTATAATAAATATAAAACTATGTTATAGAAATATATAGTATATTTTTAAAACTTAAAGTGAGATTAGTTACAAATTGGGAATAAGAAAAAATGATATTGGCTCAGTGATGAATAAACCCCTATTGACCAAAAATCAACTTCACAGGTGCACAACCAAACAAGAGCTTGGAAACTGTTTTTTTTCTTTCACTCTAAAATTTTTAAAGTTCTATTTAGTGCATTACTTAGCAAAACAAATTTGAAAGGTTTGCCCATGCTACACCTTTGAATGAATTTCTAGTTTGCTGCTGTTCTGACTGGGGAAGGCAAAAATGAAACTTAATACACAGAATTCTATTAATACTCTTTAAAATTTCCCTTGAGTAATGTTTCAGAAAGAGTTCAGTAATGTTATTTTTTGTATTAGAGTCTTATATGTTTGTTTTTATGTAATAGAAATTCTGGTGATTAATAATTATTTTTGTCATTAGTCATCAGTTTGGAGATGGACAGTTCATTATAACTTACTATTTTTCCTAAAAAGTCCAAAAATAATGTATTAAAATGTATTATTTGTTAAACTAAAGAAGTTCAAGAGTACAGACGATGTTAAGGCAAAACATCTACTTTATTTAATAGTCAATTAAAACTCACCCTGTACACAGGTAGCAGAGACACACGTATTGCCTTGCTCTGACAGCTGAGGGAGCCTAGAATGACACCCCAGTGGTAATGAGCACAACCAACTCCCAGACTCCTTGGAGAAATGGTTGAAAATAAGTTTGGGGAGAGAAATATCCAAGATGGGTCCAGATCATCTTGTAGTGCCAGAAAGTAAGGAAGTGCTAAAAACAAACAATACTAAAGTAATACCATCCACATTGATGGGAGTTTTCAAAGGGACACAGGAGCCAACAGGAATGGCTCCAATGGCCAAAGCTAGAACAATTTGAACAACAAAATATGAAAGCAGTATTAGATTATAACCCAAAGTATAAAATAATATGCATGAGTCCATACTGACATAAATAATGGGCAAACAGTGGGTGAGGGGACAAATTCCCCAAGCAGAAGAGCCAGGTAACAGAGGTCAGCATCAACAGTGGTTAAGTCATGTTGATGTGTGCACACTTGATAGGATGTGACGAGAATGGTCATCGTTCCTGCTCATCGTCCCCAAAACCCAGAACCCCAGTGTAATCCTGAGTAAAAACTCAGACAAATTCCCCTAGAGGGGCATTCTACAAAATAACTCATCAGTATTCCTCAACACTGTCAGGGTCATCAGAAACAAGGAAAGTTTGTGAAACTGTCATAGGCGAGAGACATGACCAATAGAGGGAATGTGGTAACTTGGATGGGATCCTGGAACAGAAAAAGAATATTAGATTAAAAGTAAGGACATTTGAATAAAGATGAACACTAGTTAACAATAATGTATCATTATTGGTTCATTCATTGTAAGGAATGTAACTTACTAATTTAAGATGTTACTATAAGTGGAAGCTGGATGTGGAATATATGGGGATTCTCTGTACTATCTTCCCAACTTTTTGGTAAATCTAAAACCATTAAAAAAAATAAGGTCTATGAAATAAAAACAACAAAATAACCTCAACCTATATCAAGGTTTCTTCCACAGTTACTGTTCCTACATATCCCCCAGTACATAAATATCCATAACTGTAGCAATGAAAACAGAAGGAAAAATGAATGTCAATTCCATCTAATATGCTTCATAGATGGTTTTCTAAATGCATCATTAAAATAAAGACAACTGCATTTAAAGTTGGAAAAATAAATAAACTTTATATATAAATATTGTTATTGATAAAATGTGATAACTGTTTGACTTCTTTAGAATTCTGTAGTTTATAGAAAGTCAGACATTAGTTGTTTCTATCAATTAGAATCTAGATTTTCAACTATTATATGATTTTTTGTACTAAATTAACCAACTTAAATTTGAATATCGATTCAACGTTGTAACAATATATTTTATCAGGGGCCCTAAGTATGGATGTCTGAAAAAATACTCATAGCAAACTATTTTCTTAGCAAAATTGTCTAAATATGCCTTAAAAATCAATACTTAATTCTCAGAGCCAATAAAATACTTCATAATTCAAATTGAGGAAACGATAGTGAAAATTAAGTGGCCTTTATTGTTGTGTTTTTATTTATTATGAGGACTCGATTACAGGTTTTGTTTGTTATTTTGGATTTTTTGTAGTTGAGATTTTTTGTGTTTTGAATTTTGAACTTATAAATATTGGTGTTCCAGATTGAATCATATCTACCACAAAAGCCATGTTTAGGTCCCTACCTCTGGTCCTATGGGTGTAAACCCTTTTTGTAAATAGGACCTTTGAGGATGTTATTAGCTAGGGTGTGCCCGGAATGAATGAGCATGGACCTTAATCAATATGTCTGAAGTCCTTATGAGCAATGGAAATTTCGGCGTTGGAAGAGAGACACCATGGTGAGTAGCCAGAAACTGGAAGTCAATGGAACCCAGAAGAGAAGGGAGGCGATGTCACCATGTGCATTGACAAGTGGTAGAAAAGCCAAAGAACCCAAAAGATTGCAGGCCAGTTATACTGACCCAAGAAGGAAGCAAGCCTTTTAGCCTTTAAAACCATGAGCCAGTAAATTCCTGTTGTTAAGCCAACCCACGTTATGGTGTTTATTTTAGCAACTAATACAACTAACACAGTTGTATTAATACAACTAATACAGTAGTTTTACATACTTTAGCAATCCATAAACAGAGGTTACATTCTAATGGCCTAGCAATGGGTATGTTGTATAAGCTTCTGTTGCCTTTCATCTCCTTAAAAAATGGATTAGTAAAATCTCTTAATGCTAAAGGCAATATTTACCTTTTGAGTTCTGTGCAGTGCGTGTTGCTTTGGTTCTTGGATATTTTTGAGCCCTAAGGCTATTTCTATACATGGCCACTGAATTGGCAAGAGCCCTTATAAGTGATTGTGAATCATCTAGATGTTCAATAGGAGGGGATGTGTAGTTGAGAAAAGAATAATACAGACACAAGAAATGAAGGATCCATTAAATATGATCCCTAAGTTGGAATTTGTGCATGAAATTGGAAAATGCTTAGGAAATAACATAGAGCAAATGCAATACAATATGATTTTACACACCATACATTGGGCCTATGTATAGCTAATGCTTGTATATTGATAAGGACTGAGATACATGTTGAAATGGGAAGCCAACTTTGTTAAGATTGTAAAATCTTGGGGGAAATTTTTCTTTCATTGTGACTTCTATTAATAATATTCTTTGTTCAATTTTAAAAATGATTGTTTATAATTATGATTCCATAAACTCTAAAGGTTTATTGTAGCCTTCGTCTACATGCAGTATGGAGTGGGGAAAAGTGCACAGGAGAGAGAGCACTTCCAGTTCTAGTGATTCTTAGCTTGGCCGTGTCACTTAATCATGGAGCAAGTCTGAAGTCTGCTTCCTTGGCTGTGGCAGGGAAGCTGGTAATGAACAGGCTGGTGGGTACCAACTAATCTCTTATACATCTGTAATTCCCTCTACAGTGTCTGCTTTTTTATATTATCATTAGGATGAAATCAGATGCTGCGTGAAGACGTGTGATGCCGTGGTGTTAAACCTTTAAAATCATGGTAACAAGTGTGCATAAATGGAGCCCATTTCATTTCTCTGTAATTGAATTTAACTAGGTAACCACGTCCTTATTTCTACTGATGCCACATCAAGATCCTCACTTTAAGTTCAAAATGTAAATTTTTAGGACTTTATTTTCTCCCTTCTCCCTGCAGTGTTTAAATAACCCTGTCTTTAAGGGAGAGGCATTTGCTACCACTCCTTGCGAGCCTCTGCTGTGGTGTAGCTAGCCCGGTCTGCTCCTGGCTTTTAGCCCCTCCTTCCATTGTATCCGCTGCCCGGGCCCCTGCCTGGGAAGCCCCAGCACTGCTCACTCCGCTGCAGCGGACCCTGGGAGAGTCAGATACATTCCCCATCTGGTCTCTCATTGGGCTGTTTGCCTAGCGCCTCACCAAGGTGGAATCCATGACACACACAATAGCACCCAGTTCCAAGTCACCTTATATACTATGTATGCATGTAATCTGCAATACATTGTACATAGTATATAATATACATATACTTATTATAATTCCAAGTTATATTTTTTCTGTGCTTTAGTTATTTTACCCAGGGGAAAAGTCATATACAAAGCTATCATTGCATTTTTTTTTAAAGATTTATTTTATTTATTTATCGCCCCCCCACCACCACCATTGTTTGGGGTCACTATCTGCTCTCTGTGTCCACTTGCTGTGTGCTGCTCTGTGTCTCCTGGTCTTCTCTTTAGGAGGCACCGGGAACTGAACCCCAGACCTCCCATGTGGAAGAGAGGCACTCAATCACCTGAGCCACCTCAGCGCGGTGGTTTGGTGTGTCTCTCATTGTCTTTCCTCTCCGTGTCTCTTTTGTTGCATCATCTTGCCCACTGTCACCAGCCCACCGTGACAGCTCGCCATCTCCAGGAAGCACCAGGGCCTGAACCTGGGACCTTCCATGTGGTAGCAGAAGCCCAATTGCTTGAGCCACTTCCGCTTCCCTATCATTGCATTTTGAAAATAAGAAAAGGGCAATGGGCATAAACACCCACTCTGTGACTGGTGATAGTGGGTGGAAGAAAGAAACTTAGAGAGAAGGGACCACACAGAACATAATTTCTTACATCTCCAAAATATTCTCATGCTACAACTGTTTTTGAATCTTCTCTCTGTAGCTTCTGAGAGTATCTCTGTTGATCAGATTAAATGGCATGGGAGATTTGCAATCATCTAGGGCCCAATTAACGTGAAAGGAATGATGATATTCTGCTACATCTATGGAGCATTTGTCAGAACATAAATCAGTATTAAACTACAAAGAAAATATCTTAAAGAAAAATAGTAGATTAAGAGAAAATACTATTAAATTGTTAAAAACAATTCATGAGTAGCTTAGTATATGCAGTATGCTCTTCTAAGAACTACAACTAAATGGGAGAGAAATAGAAATCAGGCATAGAAGTATCTTAGGAAAAGCTATGAAAAGCATATAAATGGGAAATCATAGTGCTGAAAAGCAGGCAGTGTCTTCAAAAATCTTTGAGTCCAACTTCCCCATTTGATACATGAGAAGGCCACAACTCTTAGCTTCCATTTCAATGCTATTTTCCTCGTAACTTAGCTTTTCCCATGCTTTATCCAACTCATTTGATAATTGTTAAAAATCAATATTTGAATGAGTGAGAACTAGTACTGAACAAATAAAACACATAAAATTTCAAGAATACACTGAGCACAGGACAAATCAACTTGGTTTCTTTAAATCTAGATGTTCTATATAGGGAAATTGTTTTGACACATGGTTTAAAGGACAGATCAGATACAGAAAAGGTAGGTGAGCCCCAATTTAGGAATGTACTAATTATAGCAAAGATTAAAATCCAGATTTGTTTTTCTGACAGTCAAGGAAAATATCAATAGAAAATTCTTAATAGAAACGTGTTAAACTGTGCATATCTTTAGATTTTTTGAACTTTGTATTAACTAGGAATTTCTGATCACCTTATTTTATAGTTACTTCCATGAGCAGGGTTGTTTTCATACCTGTAGGGAATCTTAGCAAAAAAAATATATATATCAATTAAAAATGAAAGGAGTAGAGCAGATGTAGCTCAGCGGTTGAGGACCTGTTTTGCATATATGAGGTCCTGGATTCAATTTCTGGTACCTCCTTAAAAAAATGAAAGGAATATGGGATAACAATTTAAAACGATCAGTGTGAATTGGCATTATATTTTTAATGACCCTAGTTATACTGGAAAGATTCAAGCTAGCGTTTTCCTTCGGTTAGGCTAAATACATGTATATATAAACGGAAGAATACTGAGTGATATCTTTGACTTACTTTGTGAGGCTGTCATAAAAAATCAGACATTTAAGCTTCAAGATTCATAACTCCATCTATGAGATATAAGGGGAGTGAGGTGGAATGAATGATTAATGTGTTGCTTATAAAAAACAAAATCAGTGAGCAATCCCGAACTGCAAGCTACAATCAGTTGACTGTACTATCTCTGAAGTCTTTATTGCCTTTTGTTTCACCTGCATTAATCATTCAAATTTCCTTCTGGTTTCTGCCCGTAACATTTGACCAGTTCTGCTCCCTTTAAAACAGGGGTTCTTAACAAGGGGTCCATGAGCTTGAATTGAAGTTCAAAAGAAAACCAATTACTGTTGGTGTGGGTGTGATATATTTATTAAATAATGCCCAGTATAGTGTGGACTTAGTAAGGGGTCCATGGTTTTCACCTGGTTGGCAAAGGGATCCGTGGAACAAAAAAGGTTAAAAACCCCTGCTTTAAAGGATGAAGTTTTAACTTCTGTTTTTGCACACTCTCCATCATTTGCTCATTCGTTTATTCATTCTTCTATTTACAGCTTGTTTTAGTCTAAAATTATTGTAAGGGCTTACAGAAATGTATATATTATAACCTGACACAAATACATTTTTAAAAAGTGATGGTAAAGTTAAAATAAGCTAAAGCCAAGAGTGATGGTTTTGAAAAGATGCCAAAAGTGGACCAGCAAAAA
>PVKH010025382.1:0-13427 GCA_004027955.1 Chaetophractus vellerosus | reverse complement strand
TTATGGTGCATCATTACAGCAGCCCTAGGAAACTAAGACACCACCCAGGAATGGATTATTAGAAAAGAAATGGGCTGGGGCAAAATCTAAAAAACAGAAGGTTAAAAAGTTACAACCTCAATGACCACCAAAATGGGGATATTTAGTTTGGTAAGTGGTCTTAAGGTATCCTGCTTTGTTAGAGTGGCGGGAGGGAGGGGGATCCACAGCACTTGGACCACAGAGTACTAAAGAAGGAAAAAGTGATGTAGAAATGGTGGAAGCAGCTTTTTCCAGAATTTTGTTGAGAAAATGAGTTGCAAATGGTAGGGCAAATGGAAATGAGGTTTCAGTAAAGCAAGTATCTCAGAAATGATGAGATAATAATGATAAGAACCATTACCCTTGAGATAAAATACAGAAAACAGATAAAATACAGAAAACAAAGAAGTAGGTCAATGAGACTACTGAAGTCCAAAAAGAACATCCAAAAGTTAAATAATAGCATAAGCCACATGGTTAAAGTGTTGTTGATTTTGTTCCACACCATTAAACTTCTGTGAAAGAGATATTCAGTCAGTAAAATGATGACATATCATTACATTACAAAGAGTCAAATTTCAAATAAGAGAAATTAATTGTTACTATATTTTATCTTTACATTATCTTTACTTTATTTATCCAAATCATTTTTATTTTTCCACAATTTCTAAAATAATACAGCCCTATTTTCCCTTCTCCCAGTCTCCTATTGAGCTAGTTATTCTATTACTTCAAACTGTCAAGATTTAGAAGATTCATATTTTCTTCTATAAACATCAACTTCTAATAGTAACTTTGTCTTAGTTCCATATGTAGATGGATTAATTGCTCACAAAAATATTTGTAGAAACCAAATTCTTAACCATAGCCTTTGTCCTCAGCACCCATAAGGGGGGATCATATGAGCTGTAGTGCTTGAGTTATCAGGTTCCATTATACTTAACTACTCTAGGTATAAAATTCTGGGCTCACACTTTCCCTTAGATATTAAGAAATTGGTCCTCTTGCTTCTGTCACTGACTGTCATGTTAGTCATTTGGTCTATTGGCTTGATTTTATCACCAAGTAGATTCTGAAGTTTGTTTTCCAGGTTACAAATGCTCCTCTGTTGTCTTTATACCAGAATTGTAATTGATCTTGGTCTAGTACTATCAGGATGTACTTTTTGCATCACTCAGAATGTTGTAGCATTGCTCCACTATTTGTAGAGATTGTACATACCTAATTTGGAAATAAGAAGCCAACTACATTGTTTTCCTCCCAAAATGTGACTAATTTTAACACTTTGGTTCTGTATATATACTTTTAACTTTGTCATTGACTTTCAATAAAGTAAGAATAACATATGGTAGTTTACATTATGAGTCATTGTTTTTTACTCTGATGCATGGTTGGCCTTTTAAATCTACCTATTCTGGTTTCTTTCAGGAAACTATTTTTTAACCTCCATATATATTTTTAATCTTTTAATATTAACATTTATTAATTATATTTATGTTGAAACATTTTGGATGTTCCTATCTTTCATCCTCTTTCTACTGCTTCAAGTGACACAGTTTTCTTTGTATAATAAAATTTTATCAAACTTTTCCTCTACAGAAGAAACTTGATTTCAATCACGAATTCTCTGATCAATTTATTTATTTATTTATTTTTAAAGATTTATTTTTCATTTATTACATTTCCCCCCTTCTGCTTGCTCTTGCTGTGTGTCCATTCTTGTGTTCCTCTCTGTCCGCTTTGTCTCCCCCCCGTTGCGGTGACGTGCCGAGACCGGTCACCGCGCAGGTGGCTTTGCCCCGCTTGTGGGCGCCTTCTGCTTCCATTCATGGCAGGCTCTGCTTCAGTTCGTGAGTGGCTGGCTGCGCTCCGTTCGCGGGCGACCTGCCCTGCCCGTGCCGGCTTTGCCCTGTCCGTGGCAGCATTTTACCCTGCCCAAGGTGGCTCTGCCCGCCCATGGTGGCTTGCCCTCCTCAAGGCGGTCTGCCCGCTAGAAGAGGTCCCTGGTAACCGAATCCAGGGCCTCCCATGTGGTATACCGGTGCCCTTATCCACTGGGCTATAAGCCCAGCCCCTCTGATCCATTTAAATTCTAATTTATATATTAGTTTTTTATGTATTTCTTCTGTTCATCAATTTCACCTTAGTTCTGCAATCTCCATTATTAACACCCTTTATTGTTTTATCTTTACATCTTTCAGATCCTATTATATTGAAATTTTTTCACTAAATTTTCCTATAGCAATTTGTATGTGTATGTGTATGTTAATTTTTATTATTTTCTTAGGAATTTAATTATGTGTCTTTTTTTTTTCTAGTCTGTCTTCTGCATATAAGTTCTACTCTTTTTATTTGTTTTCTCTTTAGTCTGTTTGTCTACATAATTTCCATCTTTTCTATACATTCAATGTAATCTGTTTTCTCTACTATATTTTGTGGGTATCTTCCATATGACAGTTCTACCTCCCCTGAGCTTGCTTGTCTTCCTCACTGAAGAACAATCTTAGTGTCGAAGTTTCTGTATCTGGCTATAACTCAGGGAAGAGCAAACTTAGCTGGACTCTGTGAAGCCTTTATTGGAGGGAATAGTTCTTTTTCCCCATGATATTTCATTAAATGTCTTGTTAAATGTTCTCCACAGAATCGGAGTTACATTCCATTGTATCCCAGATATAGTTTGGGGGACTAAGGCCTATACTTTCACAAGAAACAGCACTGGATTTCACTTTTCCTGTTTTATGCTGCTTATAGCGTCTGTAATCACAGTCATAAGCCATCACAAAAAGATATAAAGAAATTAAGATTATTACTGTTTGGGTGTATAATTATTCTTAAGTCTACAAGGTGAAATTTTACAATGAAATTTTGCAAAATTACTATATGGCCTTGCCAAGGAACGTTATATTGGAACCAAGCATAATGAGTATAAAAAATCTTTGTTTCTTTCAGCCTAAGTTCAATTATTCTGAATTATCATAGTAATTATGCAGTGAAAATTTAATCTGACAATGTAAAATCATATATGTAATGAAGAAACATACATCTGCAGAAGGAAATGTTAAATAGACATTATGATGCTGACATTGTTGCACGTACTAAAGAAAAGTAAGTCATCATAAGACTAGAATTGGTGTCATTTAGTTCAAAGAAGAAAGTAAGAATGTACATTCACTAATTCTTCCAAAAATTAATATTGAGTAACTTTCATGAGCATAGCACTTTCCTTGATCCAGAGTACACAAGAGAAAATTAGACACACAGTCTCACATTCTAGAGGAAGAGATAGACAATATACAAGTAGGCCAAAATAAAATGCTATTTTATTCATGACAAAGAAAATTACAGAATCTATGAAGTAAATGAGTCATGACAAAGAATAGAAAGATAAGAGTCATGAGTTGGGGTGGATGCTGCTTCCCACAAAGACCAAAATGAATTGATTTGTACCTCTATTATACTTGATGAAATAGTTTGGAAAATGCAATTTGTGAAAAATATTTCCAGATTATATGTATGAGAGTTTAGATGCTTTTTATTTCATATGATATGGTACATATACAACAAAGAAAATATTTCTACATCTTTAGATAAATTTTTAGTAACCATGAATTAAATTGGGAAGAAAAATTAGGACAATTGTATTGATGGTATAAAAGCAATGGCAGTCAATTTAAGGAGTGCCAGCTCATATTAAAGCTGTTATTAAAATGTGTTCAGGAAGTCATGAGACATTGTGTAGCTAAGCATTAGTAAACAAGGTAATGCTGGTATTTAAAAAAACATGCTAAATAATGATAAAGATGCAAATTTTTTATATTATAAATTTGCTGACTTTCCAAATTTATTTTTAATGAAATGGGAAGTGATTTGCAGGATGTCCTTTTTAAACTGACATTCATCAGTTGTCCTTAGGGAAGATGCTGGTGCAAATTTTTCTAATGAGACAAGAAATTGCTTTCTTTTTCATGACAAAGAAAATCAAATATTTAAATACTTATCTGATGCATGATTACACCACCTTGCATACTTTGATGATATTTTTAACCAGCTTACTGAGCTCAATTATGCAGTGTTGCAAAGCTAACACCTTGTTCAAGTACTCAGAAGTCAATGAGAAAATTGAAATGAAAACTAGGCTAATTAAACAATTTGATTTTTACAGTTTTGGGTGTATTAATTAAAAAGATAAGCAATGCAGTTTTTGAGATCTTTTAAATGATGTTGGGCATGACAAAATATCATAAGGTGTATTTGAAAGAATATTCAACCTGTAAAGTAAATTAACATTGATGAGAATCTACTTACATGCTAATTCTAAATGAAAAATTTACTAATTCAAGGAAGTGAGCAGTTTATATTTAGTACCTCAACTCTGAGTGATAAAATGTCATGTTATTTCTGCTTTTCAGCTTCTGACCCATTGCAAGTTTAGAAATCATGTAAGTGCTATCTTTCATAATCATTTATGATTAGAAACTGTAGCATTGCAAGTTTAGAAATTACATAAGTGTTAGCCTTCACAATCATTTATGATTAGAGTAAGTCCCCATTTTATAAATAGAATATGATTCACAATGGCTGGGAATAAAGGATTTCTTGATAGTGAACATCCAAATTAAAGTAGATGAATAAATTGTAATAATATCTCCAATTTATAAATATTGTTAAAATCAAAAGGCTTTAAAATACATTAATAATTGGATTTATAATAAGTAAATGACATTTTATGATATATGAAATTTTAATTTAATGGAAATATATTATTATTTTTTCAAATATTGGGGTTTCATATATGATTTTATGTGGAATAAATAATTCCCTACCTAGAAAAGGTTTCCAAATCACATGTGGAAAATGTGAAGCCCTTGAACAGATTTCTGCAGGGCCATGATATTTGAATTTATATAACCTCCTTGAGATGCAGAGTGAAAAGTCTAACAAGGTGGATGTGATGTGAGGCAGGGAGAACGTTCAATACTCTTATTATAAAATCAGACCATAGAGGAAGAGAACCTAAATTATGAGAGCTGGTGTAAGTTTCATGTGGCTGCTATGGCAAATTACCACAAAAATGGTAGCTTAAAACAACAGAAATGTATTCTCTGACAGTTCTGGAGCCCAGAAGCCTGAAATCATTTTCACTTGGCTGAAATGAAGTATTATCAGGGCCGTGCTTCCTTTGGAGAGTCTAGATTCTGGTGACTGCCAGCATTCCTTAACTTGTGGCCACAGCATCTAATAAATGCCTCCATATAACCATTTACTTTTCCTCTTTGGCTCGTGTCACATCTCCCTTTGCCTCAAAAGGTTACATATGATTGCATTTATGTCCAGATAAACTCCGCAGTTTGAAATCCTAAACTTAATCACATCTTCAGAGATACTTTTTCCATAGGAAATAATGTTTACAGTTTCTTGAGATTAGCATCTGATATCTTTGGAAGCCATTTTTCAGCCTAGGACAATTGGCAATAGCGATTGAGAAAAGGGAAAGGATTCTAAATGTTTCAGAATTATTTCAGGATTGAAATCAAGATATGTGGGTGATTAGCAGTGGGTAAGGAAAGCTTCATTGCTCTATAATGATAAGGCATCATTATTTTCCCAGACTCATCCTATGATGTGTTCTTCCCACTAAATCAGCTATGCAGCTGTGTACCTCATGTGTCTGGGGCTAGGGAATGGCTAATTTTCCCACTGACTGCAGGGAAGATTTTGATCTTATCTAAAGTCCTCTTTCTACCTAATGCCAAATACACAAATACATCATTCCAATCATCTGCAAATACTGATGGACTAATCAATAACAAGGTGGGTCAAGTGATCCTGGACCTTCAGAACTTATTAAGATAAATGGAAGCAGGTGGACTCGGTCCATTGTCCTTATTTCACCTTTAACTGGTTATTTAATTACTCATGTTTGTTGGTGTCCTTTCACAAATACTTCTGGTGATGGGGACGTCCCTGTTTCCAGTAGCTACAGGATTCACTTTGGAATAGATCTAATTATTATAATGCCTTACTGATTAGTACTGAAATTGCCATCCTTCTCAATAAGTGATGCCAGGCCTACCTAGATTCTGGGACCACATAGAACAAACTCTACTTGCTCTTCAGTTTGACACAGCTTCCAAATATGCAGTTTATCCGTTTTCTCTCCATGGCTAAAAGGCACATCTGTAGTAAATATTCCCACTTCTCCTATCTCTAAACTGATAACTTAGGAGACATGATTTCATCCCTAGCTATTGTCTTTTGAAGGTGTTGCAATGTGTCTGCAACGCTCCAAGCACTTCACTAGAAAATCAGACGTTCCGATGAACACTCCAATTGTGTTGCTTGGGTAGATATTTCTTGGCTCTGCCTTGTGTTTCTATTGTGCCCCTTGCTTGGCAGCTGGGAATGCTCACACACCATCTTGCTGGAATTTTCAGATAAAGGCTGTAAAAACAGCATGATGGGAGCTCCCCACAGTTTGCTTTCAGTAAAGCCCATTTGCATGCTGTTTACAATTGTGCAGTGAAGGGTATTAACCTCATCCACTGTCCTCCTATGCATGCTGCATCAAAAGAATGTACCATCCCCCGCACCCTATTTATAACTTGCTGTTTTATGCACTGTTACCCAAAATCTATTGGAGCAGCTGGGAGGAAGAGCGAAAATGGTAGCCTGTTTATTTGCAAACAAGGCACTGAAGACCAGTTGGATATGCAACATTAACACTCACGCCAGGTTTTGAGACAGCCAAATCAACAAGCACTGGATGGCAGAAAACTAACTCATAATAGAAGACAAGTGGGCTTCTTGGCTATGTTAACACATCAATTTCTTAATAAATCTTTTCGTTAGAGTAGCTCTAACCATGAAACACTGAGTGTCTTGAAGCAGGCTTAGAAATTTCCTAGGTTGTCTGTACCCTAAAGGCCGGTAATCCTCCAATATTTTCTCTAATTTCTCAAAATAATGAATGAGCAGGTTGCACAAAATGGAAGGAGTATGTTTTGATTTTTTTTTCTCTAAGAACCTCTTACCTAAAGTAAAGAAACACAAACACTCGAAGGTATCAAATACTATATTAATACATTGGGTATATTTAGGAGTTTTGGCACTTTATGTTGAAAGTTTATTTTTTGTCATCTAATTTATTCCTCAATAATAGTTTTTATTTCCCTTATTTTATATATAATAGAAACTGAGTCTGAGAACACCAAGTAATCTCCTTTTGGTGAGAAAATCAACTATTGGTAGAAGTGGGATTTAAATCTAATGAAATTTAAAGCCTGTGTTCTTGTCAACTTTCACACTCTGTAGTGATTTTGATTCCATAATGCCTCCCCTCACACCAATTTTCTCTCTGCAGGTGAAAGCCTATAACAATTTAATGGAACATGTGTTTATCCACATATTTCTAAGTTCACACAAACAGAAGACATTCAAGATAAAGTAAAAAATTATATAGCATATTTTTTAAATGCTTAGGAATCTCTCTTGAATAAAAGAATCACCTTCCATGGGACAACAGTTTCCCTCTTCTATTCCATCTGACTAAATTCCTCACAACTGCAAAGTCAATTTGTTTCCACTGAATAGTGAATATATACTCCATCTTTGGTTAGCACAAAAAAATGTAGTGCCTAATCATAATTGATTTTATGGGGTTTTGTTTTGTTTATTTTTTACGCTATGCATTGTTTCTTTGCTTATATGTTTAAGGTTGAAAATATGTACAAGAAGTAATAGGAAAGTTTTCTTCTTGAATATCTTATCAAACAGGAACTTAACAAATACCATATGATCAAGTTTAAAAAGTCAATTCTTATAGGTATTTACCTTACTCATTACTGACATAGAAAAACTTGTATGACATATTCAAATGTTTTATAATACTTTTATAGTGCCTTAGTTGAAAGAGAACCAGCATTGACATCAGCCAGGGCTTAAATTGAATTCTAGTTTCTTTTTCTGGTTGTATGACTTTGAGAAAATATTGAAACATATTCTCATTGTCTATCACCTGTAAATAGGGCCCATCTACATCATCAAGGTGATTTTAAGAAAATGAAAATATATAGTATTGTCTCTTATTTGTTTCATTCTTGCCAGAATTAAGGCGTGTGTTTAACCATGGGAATAAAAACTGCAGATTTTGCCAAAGCTTTTCTGAGCAAAACCAAAACAAGTCCCCCAAAACAAGCAAACAAACAATTTGGCATATATCTGTTTCTATTGGAATGAAGATTTAAAAGTAATGAATATTTAATGAAAGTCAATTTCCATGTCCCTAATTCTCATGTCCTTTCTATTTTTTCTTCCTTGTCTATGTATTTTATTGGTCTAACTCTGCTTACAAAAGTGTTTTCATGCTTCATACTTCTTTATGTTAATTCTAGCTATTGTGACGCTTGCTGGCATTGTGCAGAATGTGATTTGTGATTTGTATTTTTAGGTCACTATTTGCCTGCCTATTGCCAATTTCATAATGAGAGAAGAAAACCTGCTTTCAAAGCATGCTTTCAAAGAGGGAGTGAGAGAGAGAGAGAGAGAGAGAGCACAGAGCAAAGTTCTCTTAGGTCATCATCTTTTCATTAAAGATGAGAAATCTTGTTCTCTTGAATATATGAAAGCCAATTAATTCATTTGTATAATTGCCTCTTACTATCAAATTAGTATTTGCATAATTATAAGGAGTTGAATTGGTAGGACTGCACCCACTCATATTTCTTTGAAATGCAAATTGGCCTGGCATTCTTAAGTACAGGAGACCCTGAAATTAGGCCATAGCACCTGGGTGCATGGGAGGAGCTCTAATGCAAGAACAAATGACTGTTGCAGTTAGTGTTTTCAGATGTTTTCACAAATAGAAGTTTTCAAAACAAAAAGAAACACACTGTGTTCAATATATATAATTAGCAAGGTGCCCATTAATTGGTCTTTTAACAAAGTATCAGTATTTTCTTTGAAGTTACTTTCCAAAACATTTTAAACATACATTACTTGATTATTTTCAATTCTAATAGGGCTAAATTTTGGCACTTTGATTGTAACTGCCATTTAAACTATTTCCAAGGAGAGTATTAAATAACTATTATATGGATAACAATAGAACTTAATAACATAAACAATGAACTGAAATATATACAATAAGCATATATGTTGTCTGAGAGAGTGTCTTTCTACTCCAATCCCCTTTTTCCATCAATCAGGGTTCTTACATTAAATTGAAACATTTTGGTCCATTAGACCTTGTGTAATAAAATGACTCATTAATTCTAGGAGGTGGAACTGCATAGAAATTAAAAAGCAATGGCAAGGCAAACCTGGGTTCAAATCAATGCTTTGCACTCATTATTTGTGTTACCTTGGATTAATTGCTTCACAGTTTTGAACCATACATCTTCTCTATAAAATGTGAATGACAATAGTGCTCTAGTCATGAGGTTGCTGGGATAAATGAATGAAGCCTGGCTTTAAAGTCTTGACTAGGCACATAATAAGGGCTCACTGAATATTGGCTCCTCTTATTTATTATCATTAAGCTCAGAGTAACTAGATTGAGCACAAGTGTAGTGCAGCAACAATACAGGAGCACCAAAGAAGAAAGAAACAAAAATAAACTGAATATTTCATATTTTATTTTCAAAGAAAGCAACAGATGGTTATAACAAATAGGAATGTATTTATTTGAAGGTGACAGAAACCCCAACCATCAGTGCCTTAACACTTAGGGATATAATTTTCTCATCATAAAAAGTCAGGAGGTGTTTTGTTACCAGCATTGATTCCCTTGTTCAGAATCTGAGGCTCAGGTTTTTGTATCTTAAAACTTTGCCATTTTAAGCTTTCAGTTTTGGCTCTCTTGCAATTAGACTTATGGTTGCAAGATGCCTGCTTCTGATAGAATCATCATATCTATGTCAATAAAGGAATAAGTGAAAGAAGTATTGAGAGGAGGAAATCACTTCTACCTCTTTTCATCAGGAAAGCAAATGATTCCCCACAATTCCACACACACAAAAAAACTTTTACCAGTGTATCTGACAACTTCTCAGTTCCTCTCTGTCTCTGCAGCTTCATTCTGTGTCTACAGCTTTTTATTCCTCCATTTACAAAGGACTCCAGTAAGAGGATTAAGACCCACCCTAGGCCATGCCCTACTGTAGGGATCTAATCAAAAGGAAGGTCCTTTAATTGAATCTAATAAAAAAAAAAACTCCATCTATAATAGGTTTACATGCAAGGGAATGGATTAGCTTTAAGAATAGGATTTTCTGGGGTCCACAAAAGACTCAAACTGCCACAGTTGGGGAATAGCATATCCATAAGTGCTTTGAAGAGAGCTCACATATGCCTGAGAATCTGGAAGTTTACACAAATACTTAAGGCAGTATGAAAACTCAGGAAAGACCTGTGAAGATACTAAGCCATTACCTAATATAGAACCTGAGGCTCTGTAGAGGCAGCAAGTTAAGGCTAAGGCAGAGTTTTAAGATAACAAGTTGAAGGCATGCACCAATATGCACACAGAGCCCATTGTCAAAGAATCAAAGACTTTTTTGGGGTCCCAAGCATTTAGGAAATTTTTAGCCAATAAATAGCTAACGAATAAGCTAAGGGAGCAGAGATTTCAGTGGTCACACATGGAAAAAGATACAGACATTACAGATTTAGTTCAGAAACATAACTAAACAATAAACAACAAGTATAATAAGAAACAAAAATAAAATAAACAAACATAAATTGAACAAACATAAGGGGGCAATGTAACCATGGACTAAAGTAGACATTAGTATTCTATCAATGGAAGAATTTCTATCAATGATATAAAGACAGTAGCCACCAGAGCTTCTGAAAGGAGGGAGAGGGAAGAATAGGTATAACATGGAGTACTTTGGGAACATTGGAATTGTCCTGCACGACATTGCAATGATGGATACAGGCCATTAGACATTTTGTCAAAACCTGTAAAATTGTGCAGTGCAAAGTGCAAACTATAATGTAAACGACAGTCCATGGTTAGAGTAATGCTTCAATATGTGTTCATAAAATGTAACAAATGTACCACATTAATGAAAGATGTTGTTAACGGGGGCAAGTGGGGAAGGGAGAACAGGTGGGGCACGTGGGAACCACCTATATTTTTGATGTAACATTTCTGTATCTAAAGCTTCTTTAAAAATAAAAAAATAACTCAAAACAAGAAGAGTTAACATGATCAACTGCATCTAAACTAAAAAGTATGAATTTTTAAAAAATAAGTGATTATTTGATGCAGAGATAAAATAAACCTCTCAAATATATTGGATGTTGTATGTTTAATGTGTCATTTTAATTTTCATATGATAGAAAATAAGGTATCTCATGTTTAGATATGAAAACAAATCCTGTCCTAGCAGAACGATAAAAAATTAAGTCCTGTAACAAAACTTTCATGTAACAGATGAAATGGTGTGGTAATTACTTCCCATGGTCTCTTGCCACCTAAAAATTAGACTTTAACTTAAGGCTTGAATTGTTAGCCCTGACAAGTAGTGCTCATACTCAATGTCTTAAAATTTTTAATTCATTTAATGTTGATCATATCTAACAAAAAAGCCATCTTCTCTGTATCTCTATCAGTTTTCCCAGTCTTCATTATTATGTTAATCAATAGAGATTTTACACAATATTTCTTCTTTTACAAATATTTGGATAAAGTACAGTATGGTTAGAAATCATGAAACTGGTTGTGTCATTTGCAAAGCCTATGAAATCCATTGATTGCTGGTACCTCATTGCTTAAAAGGTTACCTCCTCATTGATGGAAGTCTAGCAGAAGGCATGGCAATAGAAACTATTGATGAAATGTCTACAGGGGTTTGTGGTTGTGAAAATCAATTTGGGAACCTGTTTTAAAACTTCACCTTTGAGGGGTGGTTTCATTTGTTTTCTCCTGCTTATAAGCCAGTATTTTAAATCACAGTGATTGCTGCAAGATGCTGCAATGAAAGTTCCTAGATTTATTTCCAGGAGATAAGATAGTATATATGAGGGTATATAGACTTTTACCTACTAATCTTTATCTTAACTGAAACCTGACTTTACCCCTGGATCACGTGCATTTCCAGCTTTTCCCAGTGGAGGAGGTGATGGAAATAGCTGTCATATCTCGCAGGATCACTGTGTGTCCAGTCCTCTGTTCAGTATTTCATAGACATTGCCTTATTTTTCAGAATAATAATTCCCTGATGATGACATTAGCATCTCAATTTTATGGAACCTGAGACTCATAAGACCTTAATAACTTATTCAATGTCAAAGCTTCGTTTGTAGCAGCATTTGTCTTGCAAAACCCCTGCTCTAAAGCACTGGAGTCTACTCCCCATATGTCATTAGGTCTCTAAGTCTTAGCTGCTGCAGAGCTTTGTGGAAATTCCCAGTTCATTATTTTCTGTATACCTCTCTGTAAGCACACTGAGCTGTGACTTCCTCTCCCCTGATACAGAGGTCATCAATTTTCCATCTACTTCCTGGGCTAAGAAAAAATTTATTTGAACTATCTGGCATGCTGAATGATCCTCTCTTGTTTGCTTTGCAATGATGAGTGTCTACATATTTTTATCCCTTTACAACCATGTCAATCTATTCTTGGTTAAAAAAAGATAAAAGTAAATTCAGTATCATCTTTAATTGGTGGTTTTGTAAAATTATGTTGTAATTATTATTTTATTTATCTGCATCTGTCACAAGACCATGAATCCTTAAAAACAGAGGCCACATCATTTTTTTTAATCTTCAGACCCAACCATGGTGCTCAAATAACACACACTCAATAATTATTGGAGATGTGAAAAGAAAGAGAGAGAGAGAGAGAAGGAGAGAGGGAAAGGGGGAAAAAGGAAATAATGAAAGCAAGAAGGGAGGAAGGAAGGAAGGAAAGGGGATGACAAAGAAAGAATTCTTTGGGCTTTTAATCTAAATGTCTGACTTGAAATTCAGAATTAATCACAACCTTGTGAACCATTAAAATATATTTAATGCCTATAACCATCACTATTCTCAAAAAATTGAAAATGATACTATCCATTCCATTTAATTAAAGGATGCTACTAAAATAATACCAGATAATGAATGTGAAGGTATTTTATGTGTTGTAAACAGTTAGAACATATTAGAAATCATTATTTGACAAATTTTGACTATTGACAATCATTGTATGGGGCACTGACACACGGTGATGAATACATAACAAAATTCAACGAATGGTTGTCTCACTCCTACCATGTTTCAGGCATTTTTCTTAGTACTAGAGAAACAGCAGTGACCACATAGACCAATCCCTGACTACAGGGGCACTTACCTACTCTTGTCTTCTTCTGAAAGGGCTTAAGATTTGTTGGTCCTTGAACTCATTATACTCTTTTTCATTA
>PVKH010025381.1:0-13434 GCA_004027955.1 Chaetophractus vellerosus | reverse complement strand
TCACCCGTGAAAAGCGGAGCTGCTGCCCGCGAAAGCGGAAGCCGGCAGCCTGCAAAAAACATGGAGGACTGCTGCCCGCAAAACATGGAGCAGAGCCCCCCGTGGAAACGGAATGGAGCCACCCTGGAACGAAACGAGCCACCGCCATGGAGGGCCGACTCGGCGCGTCGCCGCGGGGACGGGGGGAGACAAGAAGCAGACATAGAAAAACACAGAAGAATGGACACACAGCAAGAGCAAGCAGAAAGGGGGGGGGATATGTAATAAATAATAAATAAATCTTTTAAAAAAATAAATAAATAAAAGGAAAATCCCAAGTAAATCCTCCAATCTACTAGAATTAGCTTAATTTCTCTCATATAGGATAATAGTACTGTATAAGAACTGACTTTCATAATGAAAATACAACACTGAATTATCAAATAAATATGAAATTATCTTTAGTGCATTAAGCAAAAGAGGCTTTCAAGAGTAGATTGAAAAGAAAGGTTTTGATTTTTAATAGTTTTAAAATATACTTAACTGGAACAAATACCTTATAAATTACTTAAGCACCCACCAAGCATCTACTAATGTACTAAGCATTATAGGAAAGATGTTATATAATCTGTGGTTCCTACCTAATGCTTTTATTACCTAGTTAAGGAGAGTAGGCAACACATAGAACAGTTAGGAAACTAAGTACTAAAGCCCTATGGTTAATATATGAAATATAGAGTTAACAAAAAACTCGGCAAGGCTGAGAAATACTTTGTGTATTAGTTTGCCAAAGGCTGCCAATACAAAATATCAGAAATCGGTTGGCTCATAATGGGAAATTTATTAGCAGTAAATGCTTACAGTTCCAAGTCTGCAAAAATGTCCAAATCAAGGCACCATCAGAGATGCTTTCTCACCAAAGTCTGCTACTTTAAATCCAGATCCAAATTCTGCCATGTGGCAAGGCAAGATGGCAGCCGATCTCTGCAGAGAGCTCAGTTGTGGGAATCAGGCATCTGGCTTATCTCTTTCCGGCCTCATCTCTCAGCCTCGGCTGCTCTGCTTTCTCTGTGAGCCCAGCTGTGAGCAATCTGGCATACAGCTCACCTCTTTAGCATGGAGTTGTTCCATCGGTCCAAGCTTTTGCATCTTGGGTGCTTTGTGCCTCAGCTTCCACTGCTAGCGGTCTTTGAGTCATTTCTCTCACATGGCTGTGTGGACATGGCAGAGCTCCCTTTTGTGTGTGTTTCCTTTCTCTGTCTCCATTGATATAAGACTCCAGTAAGAGGGTGGACCCAACCTGAGTCATACCTCACTGATGTAGTCCAATCAAAATCTATCTAATCAAGTCATCTACTTAAGGTCTCTTAAAAGAATATAATGCAATCAAAGGGTCTCACACCCACAGGAATAGATTAGTTCAAAAACATAATCTTTTTTTGGAGATTCACCAAATTCAAGCTGTCATACTGGAATTTTATAGTTTTAGTGACTATTTTTATATTGCAAGCCTAGAAAATAAGATTGGTTGGTTATAACTACCAAAAAAATTCTAAGAAGAGTGGGTTGAGCCATCAAGCAACATTTCTTAAAGAAATGCAATCTGACTTAGGTTTAGACTTCTATAAAAAGAAAAGAGGAAGCTGATGTGGCTCAAGCAGTTGGGTGCCTGCTCCCCACATGGGAAGTCCTGGGTTTGGTTCCTGGTGCCTCCTAAAAACAAAAACAAATAACAAGCAAACAAATGGAAAAATCACCTCAGGGGAGCCAATGTGGCTCAGTGGTTGAGTGCCGGCTTCCCACATATGAGGTCCCAGGTTCAATCCCTGGCCCCAGTACCTCAGAAAAAAAAAAAAAAAAAAAGAGGAAGAAGAAGAAAACACCTAAGGAGAATGAAAACAGCATGAACAACATACAGATATTAAAATTAGGATAGTGAGAAAACTGGTCTGGTCAGATTAGTAGGTACACAGGAGAGCAGAATAAAAGTTTGAAAACTTAGTAAAGACATCCAGACTTGATGCAGTAATGCAAAGGGAAGTCATTAAAAATTCTTAAGCAAGAGAGAGAGAAAATTCTGAATTTGACAGAGGAAAACCAAAAGGAAACTACTATAGTTTACCTTCTTCAAATCATACAATTAAAGCAGATAAGTATAGAAACTGTTATCACATTAATATCATAGGCATTCATGCATTTATTTATTTATTTGATGTTATATTCCTAATAAATGCTATATTTTATTGAGACTTATTACCTTTTGTATTTGCATGGCATTTAGCCTTAGATTAAATTTTAATTAAAAAAAAAAAAAGTCGATTGCTATTCTACCTCTCAAAAGTCTTGCCATAGTTGAAAACATCTTATCTGAGTGAAGTAGTCCATGAACAACTGAAGAAACCATGATGCTGCTTACTGTTGCTATACCTCGCTGACTCTTAATATTACAAATTGGTCTGATAACCAAACTTAAAATTACAGCTCTTCTGGTTATTTTATAGTTTAAATTAATTGATCCTTATTTAAAAAGGGGTCATTTCATGGACACTGCTGAAGTCTAACTATTTTTTTTTTGAAGTCTAACTATTAACATCACAAATAATACATATATTCTTGCTGTTAAACAATTCAAACAATAATTTAAAAAAAAAAAGTTTAAGACTCCCTTCCCTACCTATCCTCATGCTAAGTTTAATACTAAATTAGGGGACTTCTTCAGAAATTGATTTGATCCCCAAAATCAACCCAAATCAAACATATTTTAAATACTGATTATACAAAAGGCGATAAGCTCAGTGCTGGGATTTCAAAATGACTAAGATTTAGTCCTCATCATTAAGGACTTTCTGACGAAGTGAGTAAAACAAAAATACAAATAAATGATGTTGATATACCATACATAGGCCATAATGTCAGTCATAAAATTGTTACTCATATAACCTAATATCTAATTTTAGCTAATCTTATCAACTCCTCCAAAACAGTTCTTCTAAGTTTTCCAGTTTTGACAAGGGTTTCATGCTTCTTCCAGATAGCAAGGTAATATTTAGCGCATCTCTTTCACTTGCTCCTACGGCCAGTTCATCACCAAGTCAGATAGTCTTTTCTTTCACAATCACCTTTTGCATAGTTGTGATTTTTTTGTTTGTTTGTTTTCAGGTACTGGGGGGGGGGTACCTAATTTTCTCTGAACTTCTGTCAAAAGAAGAGGAAACAATTTATCATAAGAAAAAATGATATAACTTTTATTTAGAGAACAATTCGGCAAAATATATTGTAGCAGTTTGGCATTATTTATGAATTCCAAAAATAGATATTGGATTATGTCTGTAAACTGGTCTGTTCCTCTGGGCATATTAGATTGTATTAGATTCAGAGGTTTCACTTTTACCTGATTAAGGATTAAGGCTTTGATTCGGCCATGTCAGAAGGACAGCACAGAAAACAACATAGCAGAGGACAGAGTTTTGATGCTGGATCCCTGGGAAGTAAATACACAGAGAAGTAGGTAAGTGAGGAAAGAGAGAAGGCGCCAGTAGATGTGGCAGAGGCCCCAGGAAGAGAATGAGCCTGATAGTCTACAGCTGACCTTGTAAAGAGAGCAGAGCAGCTGAGCCCAGAAAGAAAGGTGCCTCAGGTAGAGAGACAAGCCTTATACTAACCTACAGCTGAGAACAGAAGGAACAGAGGCCACAGAGCCTTAGAAGGAAGAGGAAGGCTGAACCCTCGAAGAGACTGGCAGTCATCTTGCTCCAACATGTGGCAAGAGACTTTGATGAGGGAAGTAACTTATGCTTTGTGGCCTTGTGACTGTAAGCTTCTACCCCAAATAAAAACCCTTTAAAAAAGTCAACAGAATTCTGGAACTTTGCATCAGCACTCCTTTGGCTGACTAATACAGCTGGAATCATGCAGCATGTAGCCTTTCCAGATTGGCTTCTTTCACTTAGCAATATACATTGAAGTTTCTTCCTTGTCTTTTCATGGCTTGATAGCTCATTTATTTCTATCACTGAATAATATTCCTTTGGCTGGATGTACCACAGTTTGTTTATCCATTCACCTAGTGAAGGACATCTTGGCTGCTTCCGATTTTTGGCAATTATGAACAAAGCGGCTACAAACATTCATGTGCAGGTTTTTGTAGAGACAGACCCTTTATAAGTGCCAACAGATTTCTGGTACTTTGAATCAGAACCTCTTTGGCTGACTAATACATATATTAAAAGCTTTAAAATGTGCATTTCCTTCAACCCAGTAATTTTACTTTTAGAAATAATTTAAAAATATGCAAAGATTTATGTTCAAGGATGTTCATCTCAGAATTATTTATGATCTTGAAAAACTGGAAACAGCTTAATGTTAAATCATACATAAGATACTAGTTTAAAAACTACAGTCTCCCTGCAACAATTAAATATCATATTTTTAAAGACAAATATTAGATTGAGATGAAATCAAGACTCAAGCAGGGAATAAAGAGAAGTATGTCTTAAGTTGTATATCTCTGGCTATTTGGATATATTTTCCATTAAATAAAAAAATAAAGTCATTTTAATTAGGATGTTTGGTATTAATACTTAATATCAAAGTTTAATCTCATAATATTTGTCATAGAGCTTTCATACCTCTATTATGAAGTCTAGAATGTGTTAGTTTTTTAAAAATCTATTAAACAACTATATTTTCCTAGTAAGATCTTAAAGAGAATGTTCCTAGACAATAAAAAAAATTAGTGTGCTGAAATACTACCAGTAATTCATTTTAAATTCCTGCTTATAAAAATAAATGTAAATCAACACAGTAATGATGTTAGTAACAAAAGCAAAAACATTAAATTTTCAAATAAAAACCACTTCTTAGTGAACTTACTGTTGCAATGGCTGGGGTCTAAGATCTAATAAGATATGTACTACAGATCTTCATTTTGCACTAATGGATTTTTATTTTAAAAAATACTTACTGTTCTGTTCTTCACCAAGAGCAACCAATGTTTCAAGAACTTTAATTCCTTCTTGAACAGCTAAAAGTTCTGTGTTACTGGTTGGTCTGTTTCTTTCCACGGCTTTTAGCTTTTCAACCACTATTGGAGCTAATGAATGTATATAGGGAGTGGAAAGGGCACGATTGGAATGTTGGAAGACTGAGAGGAGAAGCTGGTAACATTTGGCTTGAACCTATTTAAGAAAAACATTTTATCAGTTAACGTGAATTACTTCTTATTTGCTCTATCATCACATTGTATTTTAATACATTTGAAAAGAAGTAACACTGCAGGATGAAACAATGTCATTTGCTATTTATAAAATGGAGTAGAATAATTAAACTTTCAATAAACTAAATAAAACTGAAAAGAAATTAATAAAATATTCATTGGTAGTTTAATTACCAAATTATCATACCATTCATATATTTCTATTGTGTTAAAGAATCCCAGGAATTCTAATTTCTGTTCATTCTTCCTTTAATTGACAATTAATTTACATCTTGTCCCTCCAGCTTTAGTTTAACATATTTAGTAAGGAAGGTCATAATAATTGAATGGAAACAAACAAACAAACAAACAAAAAAATAATTGAATGTTCTCAAAGAAAGACATAAAAAAACATTGCTAAGACACTTCAACCTAGTTTGGATTCACTGGAAATTACTGTTTATACCAATTTCAGTTTTCCAAGCCTAGAAAGTAAAGTCTCACTGGCTCCACCTTAGATTAGAAAGACTTCATAATAATAACAACACTAACAACAACAAAAGGAAAAAAGGAAAAAAGGTCAATCAACACATCGAACAAATAGCAGCATAAAACTGTTTTAGTGTTTACGTCGAACAGAAATCGCTTAACCTAGCTGGACATCAGAAATACCTGGGGAACTTTTAAAAAATACAGATTCCTGTACTACAAATCTAGATTATGCTTCATGAAGATGGTGGTAGAGTCCAGGACTGTATGTTTTCAAACTGCTGCTGCTTCTGTTATGCAGCCAAGTTTCAGGATCATTAGTTAAGAGTTTGACATAGTAAAACAACAAAACATTTTCTAGAAAAAACTGAAGTTTCTAATAGATTCAGTAAAACATGTGTAATGGTTTGAGTTTGATTTGATTGTGAATTTCAAAAATATAGATTGGATTGTGTTTGTGGACTGGTCTGTTCATCTGGGCATGATTAAGTTATGAGTAGGGCGTTAACTGCCACGTCAGTGAGACGTTGAGCCCCACCCCTCAGTGGGCGTGGTCTCAAGTATAAAAGGCTAGACAAGAGACAGCAGGGCAGGCAGATTTAGAGAAGCAGAGATTTGGAGAAGCAGATTTGAGAGGCAGTTCTGATGCTGGAGTGAACCGCTTGCCCAATGGTCTACAGCTGCCTTGTGGAGAGACGCAATGCATGGAAGGCCTCATGGTCTACAGCTGGGCTCGTGAAGGAAGCGGAAGCTAAGCCCGGGGAGAAACGCAGCCCCGGGAACGGAGGAATCCAGAAGCCTGAACCCTGGAGACGTCGGCAGCCATCTTCCTCCGGGACATGGACTTTGGTATGGGAAGAAATTTATGCTTTGTGGCCTGGTAACTGTAAGCTTCTACCCCAAATAAATACCCTTTATGAAGACCGACCAATCTTTGGTGTATTTCAAAAGGCACATCTGTGGCTGACCAAAACAACATGAAAAATGTAAATTTATCTTTAATGCCCTGGGTACCATTTAAGTAAACGATGAAAAACATAATCATAGATTCACTGTAAAGGCTACCAATATGGTCCAGGGTTAATAAAATATTTTGCTTACTGGAGAATTTCTGCAGATGTAAATTAATGCACACATGTGCCTTTCCTCCCTCAACAAAGGGGCCAGGAAACTAGCAAAATAAAATATAATAAGGGGTCTTTAAACTAAGATACAATTAACGTAGTTACTAAAAAATGAAGTGACAGAATTATGCATGGAGAGCGGCAAGTTTTAAATGCTTTCTTATTTTCAAATGGGAAAATCAGGAAAAAGGGTAACATTTCAAAAAATTTTTTAAGTTCTACATTCTTGGGAAAATAGAGATCATTTATCTATTATGGCTAGAAATAATTTCTGCCATGGTTTACCCTATTATTAATATTAAAATATTTGCTAATTAGTGGTTATTATGGATAAAATATCAAATAAGAACTCTTAAACTTTTTAAAAAATGAATAAGGCTGTAAAATTTCTCATGGATTTTACATTTGAACACAACGCAAAAAAAGTGTTCACAATTTAAGGAAAAGTTGTTACTATTTTAAGTTTTGCAACTCAGAAAACAAGAATGTTTAATTGACATGTAAGTTACTTTTCCTACAAATTATTCTTTGAAAGTACCATCTCCAAATTATCAGTTTTAAGAAAAATAAAACTTTAACATTTATAAACGTCTCCTAGGATTTATTATTTTTCTGGTATTAAAAAATTATAATAAACTTAAAAAATACAGTAATGTAAAGGAAAGAATTTTTAAAAAGCATTCACTGTCTCAACATCCAAAGTTCACCATTACAAATACTTCAATTATTGTATATGCCTTTGTGAATATTTTCCCCTTGCTGATACCCTACAAAAACTTGCCCTTGCTTCTCCCTCTCCTATCGTCACATCTGCTAGGCAAAAGATGAACCCTAGAAAAATCTGAGTGTCATTTTCATGCTTGTACCAGGGCTACTGAGAGTTGAGAAGAAATCACTTTAAATTCATGGTCATCAGCTCAATGGGTCCTTAAAACTGCCTCTCAGAAATGTTGTGCTATTTATTTTCTCCCTTGATTTTGGTATTTTCAACCTCTTTTTCTATACAGATATGTTCCCTCCTGTCAGCATTTAAACATACTTGTTTCAACTATACCAAAAACAAACAAAACGAAACAAAAAACTCTCCCTCAACACCACATCTCCTTCAAATTCCCACACGTTCCTCTTCACAGTCAAATTTCTCCAAAGAATTGTCTTTCAGGTTCCACAGCAGACTTTGATCCCTTGCAATCTGATTCCACGTTTACCATTCTAGTAAAACTTTTCTTGGAATACCAATGAACTCTACATTACTAAATTCCAATGGATGCTTTTTAGTCTTGCTTTATTTAAACATTTAGTAACAACATCGTTAGCCACTCTCTCCATTTAAAACAGGGGTTCTTAATCTTTTTTGTTCCACGGACCCCTTTGCCAGTCAGGTGAAAAACCACAGACCCCTTCTCAGTATGTAGCGGCAGATAGTTTTGTGACTCTCAACTAGTGTCGGATCTAACAACTACTGTAATTTCGAAGTATGGATAAGCGTAAGTGATTCTTCAAATATGCAACTGTAATGTGATATGAAATGAAAACTACTGTAATTTATTGCATATATTCATAAGTGAAGGATATGCTAGATTTCAGTTAGAGGGCAGAGAAAATAAAGATAATAAGTTCATTTTTTTCAATTCAGGCTCACGGATCCCCTGGTTAAGAACCCGTTTTAAAACAATCACTTCCCTTCAAAGTTATGCCACCACAAACCTTGTTTTTCCTTTAACCCCTCTGGGATTGACATTTTTCAATGTTTAAATGACCATATGTAGCCAAGAAAAATAGCAACTACGACTTCAATCCCATGTTGGTATTGCTAAAAGAAATTTAAGAATAAAAAATTAAATAGCGTGTTATATTCTAAAAAAGTGTGTTTCTTAAATCTTCAGAGAAGAGTGGAATAATTTCCCTGTTAGTTTCAACTATAGAAAATATAAATGTATCTTAAAGCAAGTTAAATCATTTCTGCTTAGATTCAAATGTCAAATTACTTTTTGAAAAAGAGCATGGAAGACTAATTATACTACTATACAGCAGCAATTTTGAGTGATATTATTATTAGATATTATTTCATCTAATCCTCATCTAATCCTCATCTAATCCTACAAGGAGATCCTATTATTATTCCCTTTTGATAGGTGGGTAAACTGAGCTTCAGTTGCCCAAGTGCACAAAACTAGCAAATGGTAGAGCTGGAACTTGAACTCAAATATGACTAGCCATCATACATTACTGCAAAATAATCTACTAGATCCCTTTTAGCTCTAAATTTCTATAATTATTTGAAATACACAATCATAGCAATGTGGGAAGATCACTCAATCTAGATGATAGCCAATAAGTGTTTATTTTTTATTTTTTATTTTTTTTTAAAGATTTATTTATTTTATTACATATCTCCTCTCCCCCCCACTGCGGCGACGCGCCGAGATCGGTCACCGTGCAGGCGTGGCTTTTCCCGCTTGTGGGCAGCTTCTGCTTCCATTCACGGCCGGCTCCGCTTCAGTTCGCCGGTGGCTGGCTGTGCTCCATTCGCGGGCGACCTGCCCTGCCCGTGGCGGCTTTGCCCCGTCCGTGGCAGCTTTTTGCCCTGCCCACGGCGGCTCTGGCCCACCCATGGCAGCTTGCCCTTCTCAAGGCGGTCTGCCCGCTAGGAGAGGTCCCTGGGAACCGAACCCGGGGCCTCCCATGTGGTATGCCGGTGCCCTATCCACTGGGCTATCGAGCCAACCCCAATTAAGTGTTTAGATCCAGTTATCTTTTTTCAGTTTTTCCATTTAAAAAACATTAAAAATACTTAGGTTTACATCATTTCAATGATTTAATCACTGTATTTTAATGAATCAATCTGAAATTATGAACTTGAACAAATGTACGTCACTATTGCAAGGTGGTAAGAATATGGAGATGAATGGGAAAAATAAAATTAATGTAACTCAAAGACTACAGTTAATAACAATATTGTAATATTCTTGCATCAATGTCAAAGAAGGTACTATATCAATGCTAAGGGTCAATAATAGGGGGATATGAGATTTTTTCTTTTGGACTAAGGAAAACATTCAAGAATTTACTGAGGTGATGACTACACAACTCTGTGATGAAAGTGAGAGCCACTTTGAGTGTACATTTCAGATAGAATGTACAAGGCATGTGACTGTGTAAACACCGTGAACGATGTGGTGGAAGATGGACTCTGGTTAATAGCACAAATATGAGTGTTCTCCCATAAACTACAACAAATATACAATACGAATACATGACACTAATAATAGGGAGGTGAATGGAAAAAATGAACCAAAGGTACGCTATGTACCATAGTTAGTAGTAATAATCTGATGATGGGGGTCGGCTCGATAGCCCAGTGGATAGGGCGTCGGCATACCACATGGGAGGCCCCGGGTTCGGTTCCTGGGGACCTCTCCAAGCGGGCAGACCGCCTTGAGAATGGCAAGCTGCCATGGGCGGGCCAGTGCCGCCGTGGGCAGGGCAAAAAGCTGCCACGGACAGGACAAAAAGCTGCCACGGACAGGGCAAAAAGCCACCACGGGCAGAGCAGGTCACCCGCGAATGGAGCACAGCCAGCCACAGCGAACTGAAAGCCGGCCGTGAATGGAAGCAGAAGCCACCCACAAGCGGGGAAAGCCACACCTGCGCAGTGACCAGTCTCGGCGCATCGCCGCAGCAGGGGGGAAGGGGAGATATGTAATAAAATAAATAAATCTTAAAATAATAATAATAATAATCTGATGATGTTCTTTCATAATCTGTAACAAATGTTACACAAAAATGCAAGGTGTTGGTGAAGGGGTGATGTATAGTTCTACACATTCTGCATGATTGTTTCGTAAGCTCACAACTTCTCTAGTAAAAAATATATATACATATATATAAAAATATACACACACACAATTAGGTTTACATCATTTTAATCACTGTATTTTAATGAATCAATCTGAAATTTTCCTGATAAGGTACAATGCTGGGGCTGGCCGTATAGCCCAGTGGATAGGGCGCCAGTATACCACATGGGAGGCCCTGGGTTCGGTTGCTGAGGACCTCTCCTAGCGGGCAGACCGCCTTGAGAATGGCAAGCCGCCATGGGCGGGCAGAGCTGCCGTGGGCAGGGCAAAAAGCTGCCACGGACGGGGCAAAGCCGCCACGGGCAGGGCAGGTCGCCCACGAACGGAGCGCAGCCAGCCACCCGCCAACTGAAGCAGAGCTGGCCATGAATGGAGGCAGAAGCCGCCCACAAGCGAGGCAAAGCCGCCTGCGCGGTGACCGGTCTCGGCGCATCGCCGCAACGGGGGAAGACAAAAACGGACAGAGAGGAACACAAGAATGGACACACAGCAAGAGCAAGCAGAAAGGGGGGGAGGAATGTAATAAAAAAAAAAAAGTACAATGCTTATCTCTAAGCTTAATCTTTTTTAGGTATAACTTACCCATGGGTCACATGAATTTAATGCATTTTTAAATCTGTTCACGCAGCCATTCTGTAATGACTGAACTCCTATTATTTCACCACTAGCAGACCACAGGAAGAGTGCGATTGCTGTTAGCATGCTTACTTCATCAGGCATAGGCACAGAATCTTCTGAAAATGAAAAATGAAAGCAATGTGATGTTTATAAATGTTTTGGAGTTTCAACCTTGAACAACTCTCCTCCAATGCTACCAACATTTATAGCAGTATGTGTCTTAATTTAATACAGTCCTCAAACAATTATATGAATGGAAATCATGTACTACAGGGGAAATGGGGTTCTTTATTATAAGTTCCCGTACTTCAAGTCCTTTTACCTTGTTTTTCTAGATGGTGCAACATTAATTGAAAAAATTTCAGGCAAAAATCCTAACAAGAATTCTAATATGGAAAATAAATTTAAATATAAAAGATTACATGGAAATATAAAATTACTTAAAGGGCATTTAACTTGTTGGGAGTACAGATTGATGAAAAATTTCAAAACATTCCCTTTCCTTTCACCAAGTTAAATGATTATAAGATATTCTAACTAATTTAAAAATCCACAGTAGATTATCTTAGTGATACTATCTTTCTACTTGCCAAATACGAAAACCTGTAAATTCCATACAATCATAAAAAATTTTTACACAATTTCCAGAAAACAGCATTCTAACAATCTTAACAAAGTTCTTGTTATTGCGATCATTTATTTAGGAATAGACACAACTTTAATCAAATAGAATTATCGGATGGAATTACTTAACTTTGGAAATAATGAAACATGCACATTAATTCTAAAGAATAATATATTTGAACATATAAAATAAGAGAACCCAAACTATTTTATCATTACCATTTCTTCCACAACTGAACTTACCGACACTCTTTGTATATGAATTTGAACAAATGGGTAACTGTAAATATCCAAGGACAATCAGTATTTCATCGGGACTATGAACATATATATATTTGAATTACTAACATTATATCATAATAAGGATACCAGCTATTTGTAAAATTAGTTGGACTAAGAACAAAAGTTTAAAATAGAAGGCCATTAAGTTCACATAAAAAAAAGTTAAAAAATAGACGTAAAATTTGAAGGACTTATCCAGTTTGTAATAACCCGAGTCAAACATGTTAAAACCTGAGAACTCCATAGTAGGAATATTATTTTAGGTGGAATGAGAATAAACTCTAACCTGAGAACAATCACTAACCCAGAGTTTATGATATTGAAGGCAATTTTGCATTCAAAAATTATCATTTTGTTTTTAAATTGTGATTTTAAGAAGATTGTGATATCTAAATATCATTCTCACTAAAAGGAAACACAGCTTTTGGAAGAAGTAGCTGATTCCCCAAAAAAACGAGTTTACAAGAGAGTTTACAAGAGAAAACAAAAGACTGCTACATCTTGGGGCCAGAACATAAGGAAGTGCTCAAGAATAATGGGAACAAGTCCAAAGGAAACAAGAGCCAGCTTGAAGAGCTCACATTGGCCAAATCTGGGACAATTTGAGTATCTAAATTAATAATAACAGTAAGGGACCCACAGAATTTTTAAAAATCTTAAGTCTGTACTGATATTAATAAGCAAATAAACACATAAATAAGTTAAGAAAAGGGATGAGGGCAAAAAGAAAACTCTTTTTGTAGAATATCAGCCAATAATGAAAAGGAATAAATAAATGTAGAAATTAGAAAAGCATAATTTTGAAACAATCACAGCAATAATTGACTCAGGCAGAAATTATCATTGGATGCTAAAACCACTGGGTGAAAGTCCAATGGAGAATAGATAATTGACATGGTCTCAAAATATCTCCCCACAAATTACTGATTAAGTATAAAAGGATGCAAATATTCTCACTGTTCTGATTTTGTGATAATCAGGGTAGGCTAAACATTTGCTATATTAGAAACCATGCATGTTCCCCAGATCTAGTTTTTCCTCCCGAGGTCTTGTTTTTAGAATGCTGGTGATAAACTAAGCCTGATTTATTATATGACCATCCTGTATGGGAAAAGACTGTAACTTTGGGTATCTTTGGTCAACCTTAAGAGATATAGCAGAGGGACAATTGTGGCTCAGGTGGCTGGGCAGACGTCCGTCTTCCGTATGGAGGGACCTGAGTTCAATCCCCGGGACCTCCCAGTAAAAATTCTTAAAAAAGAAA
>PVKH010025380.1:0-13431 GCA_004027955.1 Chaetophractus vellerosus | reverse complement strand
GCCGACCGTGTTATTCTTACCACCTACTGTGAACACATGGCAGTGGTGAAGTTGGTGTGTGTAGACACCAGATTCAACACGATGTATGGTCTGGTGGTAGCCTTGTTGGTTGTCTAGCTGGACAGCTCAGCTATTGGCTCATCTTATGTGCTAATTATCCGGGCTATAATGCGGCTCTCTTCTAAGGAAGCCCACCACAAAGCAGTCAATACCTGCACCACACACATCTGTGTCATGTTTATCTCTTATACACCATCACTTTTCTCTTTTCTGACTCATCACTTTGGCCAAAGCATTCCACCCCATATCCACACCATTCTTGGCAACCTCTACTTCCTTGTACCTCCATTGCTCAATCCCATTATTTACGGAGTGAAAACCAAGGAGTTTAGGGACAAAGTGACCAAATATGGGTGTAGGAAGAAAGAGCCAATAACTATTGCACCTGGTCAGAAAACTGTCTGATAACCCAACAGTAGTGGCTAGAGGAAGAACGTTTCAGTATATACAGGTCCTGGGGGGAATTGGCTAGTGGCAGAATAATGTCATACTGGCAGAATAGCTGTGAAATAGTTTATCTTTGGACAGAGAGATTAAGACACAGGAAGTCTTCTTGTGCTCACTAGCTCAAATGCAAGGCAATTATCGCCTATGAAATGGGAATCATGATATCTGCTCTCAGAAACTGGCAGAAATTTGTGTGGTTATGTTATTTGTGATAATATATGTAAACTCTTTGGACTAAACAAATGTTGAACACACATAAGGTGGGATGGAATGTTTCCTATGGAGAGCACATAAGAATAAGTAATAAGTAGCCTACAATCAATGGTGTAGAATACTAATCTTTTTTTAAAAATTTATTTTAATTAATTAATTATTTCAAAGATACATCAACATCGATTACATAAATGATACACAAAAATTTTGGGGTACCTATATGCCCCACCAACCACATATCCCACAACCTCCCACATATACATTCTTCATTAGTGTGGCACATCACTTGCAATAGATATACACATTTTGGTGCTTTGCCCCTAAGCCTGGACCATAGTTCCCATTGTAGATCACACTGTCTCTCACACAGTTCTGCATGTTATATGATGACATAAAATGGCCCATAACTGTCATTGCAATGTCACTCAGGATAATTCCCAAGTCCCAAAAAAGCCCCTGTATTACAATTGCTTTTCCCTCTTCCTGCCTCCAAAGCATCCAGTGCCAATGGCTCCACATAATTTTGTAATTTCTTCCATCATGTGAGTCACAATAAATCTATAACAGGATACCCATAAGTCCACTCTAGTCCATAGCTCTTCCCCCAATCCTGAGGAGTCTGGGATGGTGATGTCTCCTCCACCTCCAAGTGAGAGGGGGCTTTTATCCCATGGATAATATGGATAAGATTATCCTGCCTGCAGCTGCAGACTCTCTCTATTCCCTGGGATGGCCGTTGTCCACCATAATCCCCCCACTAGGTGTCCCGGGTGAGTCCATTGAGTTGTAGAGTAGGAGTTGCAGCTTACCGAGCTTTTGGACCCAGCTGGCACATGGACAACCCATAGATTCCGCTCTCTGGAAGTACACCTAAAACTCTGGCATCACATATAGGTTTCAATAGAAAAGACAGATGGACCATGTGCAGGGAAGACATATTTCGGTCAGACTCTGTCACTCTCAGGAGCAAGGTCCCAAATTAGGGCCCAATGATAAGGCCCCAAACTCTGGTGCTATCTGCCCTGATATAGGACCTGGATGCCTCCAGAGCCCTCAGGAGCCCATATACTCTGTTTGGGGTGATATCCGTATTGGAAGCCTATGAGGTCCTACTGGGATGTGCATAAGTGTTACCTCTGGGATGACCTCCCAAATCACTTTGAAGTCTCTTAGCCCTATGAACTCATTTGTCTTTACCATTTCCCCCTTTTATTCGAAGTCTTTTTCCAATTGTATTGCCCGTTGGCACTTGTTAGTAACCCCTCATTACCAGGGAGGCTCATCCCTGAGAGTCATGTCCCATGCTGGGAGGAAGGTAATGCATTCATATGCTGAGCTTGGCTTAGAGAGAGGCCACATTTGCGCAACAAGGAGGTTCTCAAGAGGCAACTATTAGGCACCCCTTAACAATAGGCTATTTCAATTTCAGGAGCAAAGACTCATAGGGCTAGTCATCAATAACAAGGGCCCATCAGTGGGTCAGCCTCCTTTGCCAGATGCTGCCCCTGCACTTGGGGGGCTGTTGCTACTCTCCTGGAGAATAAGGCAAAGCTCTCCAAGATGGGAATTCAGTATTCTTTCATTTATTGAGTAATTCTCTACCACATGACCATGCCCCATGAGCATTTGAACAATTTTATATACTTTTATGTATGTTCAGGTGCACTTCTTCCCATGCACCCCCAACACTGACACCCCCCACCAATGATCCTCTCCTGTCTCTGTTGTAACCCTTCTGTGATCCAAAGCTTCTTCAAAGGTGAAGCCATAACAATAGCCAAATACAATTAATAGGAAAATTAAATAATAATGATATTTAAATGTAAGAGTTAAAATATATGAAAACTTAAAAAATAAAAAGTAAAAACAAATTTAAAAAATAATAAAATAAATTAAAATAAGAGTAAAGGATTGGGTTATTCAAAAAATGTGAAAAAATTAAAAATAAATAAATAAATATAATTTTTTTTCCATTTTGCCTTTTGTCGGTGCAATTTCTTGTCTTCAGTCTGTCCCACGGCCCCTTCCCCTTCTCACTCTCCAGCGTCCCACCATTTCTCATTTAATTTTCAAAGAAGTTTTAGGTCACAGCAAAGTCACACACAGAATACAAGACACCCTCATATACTCAACCTCCTCCCCCATTCCCCACCCCACACCAAAAGCTTTTTGTATGTGGATGGCAACACCATCATGACTGATATACAGATAGTGAAACAGAGCTACCAAACATTGTCAGTGGTTCACAGCATGGTCCACATTTTAGATTGTACACTTTTATAAATTTTGATGAGATTCACCCTGTCCTGTGTCCATCACTGCAAGATAATGGAAAACATTTCAACTGACCACTAAATGTCCCCAGTTCGATCCACTCTGAATACTACTTACCTTGCCAGAGCATGGTTAGGATGTGAATGGATGAGTATGTAGCTTTTTATGTGCTTAAGGGAAAGCTGGGAAGTGAAGATTTGGGGGGAAATGGAAGGGCAAGGAATGTTAAAAATGGATGTAGTATCATTATTTTCCCCATGCAGAAGCTTTACATTGTGGCAAAAATAATTTTTTGCTTTCTTCTATAGTTAGGAATCATAGACAGGAAATATACCCTCCAATTCTCAGAGGAAATACAAAGGAAAAGGAGAAATAGGAAGTGCCTGGGCTTAAAAGTTCGTTATGTTTTTTTGACTAATTTTATACATCTAAAAGCAACTAGAGTCAATTCTACTGCTTGCCTCAACTAAATCCAGTGTCTGACAAGAGTATTTTGCAAAGAGATGGTTCTACAAATGTTCTCTTAATGATCATACTTTTATTAAAGTCAGTTTTATACTGGAAATCAGACCTCTGCAAGACCATTTCTCTAGAAGCACAGGAGGATGTATAGACAGGGTCCCATGTAGCACTCAGATCCTATACCCTGATAAATGAGTTCATTAATTTCAGGGAATAATGTTTACCATTCCTAGACAACGATTTGGGATATAGTGGCAAATATTTTAAGACACATGAAATTTAAAACTAGAAATGTCCTAAGGTTTTTCATGACATTGTAGAGCTAATATATGAAGACAAAATTCAATGCCAAAGATATCTACCCTTAAAGCCACATGACCACCATTTACAGTAGTCTTAGAAAACAAAAGATCCAGGATTCAGGAGAAAAAAAGTAAACTTTTAGATTTGAATAGGAAATGCCTTTTTATACATGGAAGGTCCAATGACCAATGAAGACTTGCAGTAACAAGAATGGTAGAGGAACAAAGTACTGACAATCTGAAATGAACACAGAGTAGGTACTGAACCATCCACAAATACAGAAAAAACAAAAACAAAAAACATCAGCAAAATGTTGTTGGGATTGAAAATTTACTTGGAAAACATGTAACAGATTGTGAGAGGGCCTGAGGCACTCTTTAGCCTGAACAACTCTGGTAATACAAAGCTACCTTTAACTGAAATCTGAAACTCAATAATTTTTTTCATCTAATTTTAAATAGGATTAAAGTACAGAAACTGGAAGTCCATATGCTCTAAAACATTATCATATTTATTTTGTTTTGTTCCTTTTGTGTTTTTTGGTGAGATTTTTTGCAAAAGTTAGAAATCTATTTTTACTGAAATTATAGACAAATGATTTATATACAACAGAGTATAATATATATTGGGAGAATTATGCCTGGAGAGATGGCAGCAGCATCCAATTCTGAGGAAATCCAGAAAGCAGGAGAAAATGGGGAAAAAACATAAGAAGGCAGGTCTGATGTCTGCACTTCTTTCTTGAGCTTTCTCCTCAAAAGTTTTATAGCTCTGTGGTTGATTGATGAACTTGATACCTCTCCTGTTGGCTTGCTGGAAACATGACACATGATTCCAATAGTAACTGACTTCTTTTCTTTTCATGTCTTGGAGTTGTTCCGAACCATGCAAAAACTGACAGAATTTTCATGTGTTTGATCACTTGGTCAAGCTTTAATTCAATTTTGCTTGTCTATTAGATATTTGGAAGCTGAATCAAGCCAAAGTCGATGTCTCTACCACTATCTCCATTCCTTTTGGGGGAACTTAAGCCTTAAAATGGCCCAAGCCCCAACATAAGTAAATTATATATAATTATATAAAACTGCATACTAATAGTTATATAAGTAAATAAATTATAATAAATAAACTATTAGGAAGTCAGCACCTCTGTCGAGAGACTAGGGGATGAGAGCAGAATATGTTTCTCTTGGGAGAGGCTAAGTCTAGGATGAACCCCAAAGCAAGGTCTAAGACAAAATCTTGCATATTGGCTGTTCAGTTGGAAATGTGATACCAGAGAGTAGGAGTGTAGAACTGATGGGGAGATAAAGGAAAGGAGGAAAAGCCAATACAAGGATTTCTTATCCACTTGTACTTTGCTCTTGGAGATGCATCTATCCCTGGCAGGACCATCTGAAGAGCTTTATGAAATACATCCCAGAGCTCTCTTCCTCAGGGGATGAGAGGCATTTACTCAATGGCTCAGTGGGGTTCCAGGACTGCCTTCCAGGTGTTAATTGTCCTGTACTTCTCGGTGGTATATGCTAGAATGAAGAGCTGGTTTCTAGGAACAACCCATACCATGGAGTTAGGGCAGGGTCACGTGTGAAGCTACAGGTAATAGGCATGACCTGAGGTATGACACTGGTGGCACCTACATGGAACTGATCCCAGCAGCAGTGGCTAAAGAAGAGGCATGGTCAAGGAGATTATGACATAGTGGGCAAAGATGATCTAATGCAAAGATCTATGCAACCAATTCCTTGCAATACATTGTGGACTTTCTTAGAACTTAAGGGGCTTACACCTTGATCCCTTTCCATAGAAATATTAATTTATTACAACTTTTATATGAAAATAATCTATTTTTATTAAGAAAGTTCAATTTCACAAACATTAAATACAGCTGGTGAAGGTAAACTTAATATAATTCTAACATAACACATGCACACATACACATATTTTTTTAATTTAATTTTATTTTTTAATTTTCTGCTTTTTTGTCTGTACCAGGTGCTTTTCTTTAAATTCACATAATCTTACAACCTATTATGATTCCCATTTTACAGATCAGAAAACTTTAGGATACTAGAGGAAAATTAACCCGTTCAATACTTCCAGCAGAGGTAAATACAAAGTTTTGTCCCCAGTTTTTTTTTCAGGTTCAATGCCTAGGCTCTTTTCACTAGCACAACTTGATGCTTTAAAAACTTCAAGACTCTACTGCTTTTAAAGTATTGTAACCACTTAAAAGAAGAAAGGTATGACATGTGAAGTATATTTTTGCCTGTGTATTAGGTAGAGGTCTAAAATCCCATCAATAATGGTCACAGCCAAATGCCCCAAGTCTTATTGGACAAGTTCAAAATTTCATCTTACTGTGTCTCCTTGGGGAAGATAATATCCTAGCTCAAACTGATCGGGATCTTGGCTCTTTGCTGTCTCTGTCATCCCATGCATAAACTAACAGAGCAAAGTGTCTAACAAGACCGTTCACATGAAACTCCAGCTGTAGCCCACTATGCCAGTGTAGTACAAAGAACTTTCCACAGGATAGATGAGTCATCACCATCCAGCCAGGAATCAAGTTGGAACCTAAAAAAACTTCATGACATTGTGAATGCTTGAGATCAAGAAAGATTTGGCAACATTCTTTCTTTGAAATTACCAACAACCAAAGGTAACCATGTTAATGAAGGATTGACCTAGGAATGGGGTGGGAGAACTTGGAACATTCTGTTTCAAAAATAGAATGAAGTCAAAAAGGAGAAAATTCATCATCTTGGGAAATGGAAATTGGGTTTGTGAAGGTGGATGAAGCATCATGAAATTTTAGATGAAGGTAGAACAAGGATATGTGAAAATAGCTGTTGATTAGTGATAGGGATGATAGCTACTTGGATAGGAGTAGTAAGATCAGACATAATCATCAAGCACCAGGCCTCAAACTAGAACCCATTCTGAGTTGAAAGGCAAGAGAAAGAGCATCCATCATCATACAGTGAGTAATGTTTGCATCTTGTGATCTGGAGTGACTGCCCTACCAAATCTTCCAATAGTCGTTAAAAGTATAATGTTTATATTCAGGAATACTCCCAAGAAGAATAAATGGAGTCTATCCTTTTCCTTGAGAACAATAGGCTGTACAGGGGACAATTCTAGTTTATTTAAATACTTATAAGTCCTTTCTCACTTTATTTACCAAGCATTATGTGCCGGGCACTGTGTTAGTTACCCAGGGCTGCCATAACAAATTACTGCAAATTTGGTGGCTTAAAATGACAAAACTGCATTCCTTCAAAGTTTGGGAAGCCAGAACTTTGTGTCAGGAGGGTTGCTTCATTCTGGCGGCTCTGAGAGAGAATATGTACCATTCCTCTCTCTGAGCTCCTTGTGGCTATTGGCTTGTGGTGGTATTCCTTGTCTTGTAGATGCATCACTCCAATTTCTGCCTCCATCTTCACATGTACTTCCCTTCTGTGTTTATGTTTGTTTCTTCTCTTCTATTATAAGGATTTAACATTAATTTAGGATCCCCCTAATCCAGGGTGATCTCTTCTTGAGATCCTTAACTTAATTAACTTGCAAAAGCAATTTTCCAAATAAGGTTATATTTAGAGGTTTTGATGGTTGGGGCATGGGCATACCTTATTTGGAGGCACCATTCAACTCTCTAAGGCATTTGAGTCAAAGCTTTTTACAAATATTAATTCATTCAAACCTCTTCACAACTCTAACAGTCAGGTATTATTATCATTCAAATTTAATAGATGGTGAAGCTTACCTGATAGGTTAATAGCTAGTAAGTGTTTCTCTATTCTCATTCCTTTCCCTGTTCTATGTTTTTTTTCTCACCAGGCAATGTGAAACTGTGTGTGGGTTTCTGACCAAAGAAGATGCCCAGAAGTCTTGGCCAAACCATGGTGTTTCCTAATCACACTGGCCTGGATTCTTCTGTCTTCTTCCTTCTGGGCATCCCAGGTTTGGAACACTTCCACCTGTGGCTCTCACTCCCTGTATGCTGCCTGGGCACAGCCACAATTGTGGGCAACATAACCATCCTGGTCATTGTTACCAGTGAACCAGCTCTGCACAAGCCCACGTACCTTTTCCTCTGCATGCTCTCGACCATCGACCTGGCTGCCTCCCTCTCTACAATTCCCAAGCTACTGGCCATTCTCTGGTGTGGAGTAAGTCATATCTCTACCTCTGCCTGCCTGGCAAAAATGTTCTTTATTCATGCCTTCTGCATGATGGAGTCTACCGTGCTGCTGGCCATGGCCTTTGATCACTATGTGGCCATCTGTCATCTGCTTTGCTCTGCCACTACCCTAACTGACACCATGATTGCCTGCATGGGGGTGGTAGCTATGGTATGCAGCTCCCTGCTCATGCTCCCATGTCCTTTCCTCATTGGACGTTTGAGCTTCTGCCAAAGCCATGTGATGGCACATACATATTGTGAGCACATGGCTGTAGTGAAGCTGACTTGTGGAGACACCAAGCCTAACCATGTGTATGTACTGACAGCAGCACTGTTCATCATTGGGATTGACTTGTTCTATATTGGCCTCTCTTATGTACTCATTGCACAAACTGTCCTTCAGCTCTCATCCCACGAGGTTCGGTCCAAAGCCCTTGGGACCTGTGGTTCCCATGTCTGTGTCATCCTCATCTCTTATACACCAGCTCTTTTCTCCTTTTTTTCCCACTGCTTTGGCCATCACATTCCACTCCATATTCACATTCTTTTGGCTAATGACTATCTGCTCTTCCCACCTCCTCTTAACCCTGTGGTATATGGAGTCAAAACCAAGGACATTGGGGAAAGGGTTGTTAGGGTATTTCAGGGAAGCCAGGGATCTGGGATAAAGGCATCTGAGTCATTGAGGAGTATAGAGAAGACTTAGTTCAAAAGAAAAGAAGCTTTTCAAGATTAGGAAATCTTCAGTATTTCAGACTGGAAAAAGGTTTTAATAGGGGGAAGATGTCCTCCACAGCTGTCATCTAGATTATTTCCAAGAATGATAAATCAAGAAGGAGGTCAAGACTCAATATTCTTCCTTTCCATCCAGGAACTGTAAGCATGGACCCAACCTAAGTAGGGTCCAGTCATGAAAATAATCAAAGTTACCACGGAAAGTTTCCACCTTTCCCCTAGTTTAGGAGATTCTGCATTTCAGTGCCACAGCATCTGTCCTTACTTCCTGACCCTCTGTCAATATTTCCAGCATGGATTTCTAACCCCATATTTTAGGCTATAATTTCTGCCTGTCAATCTGCAAGGATCAGAAGACAGGACCACAAAGCCACATTTAAATGAATAAGGGCTATAAGGAACTTTCCAGGAAAAGAGTTTGAAGCCAATAAGAGGGAAAGGAGTCACAAGTACCCACAATATTAGCTAGTTTCAGAGCAAGTGTTAGAAAGTTACAGTCCTTTGGTACAAAGCAAAAGGATTTCTATTAATGAAGGCACAGCAGAGGTCTTCAATAACTATCATTTCTGAATAAACTTGGAGGGGAGGGGGAGGAAAGAATAGGTGGAGCGTGGGGAATTTTGGAGGCATTGGAATTGTTCTGCATGATATTGCAATGATGGATACAAGTCATTATACATTTTGTCAAAACCTATAAAATTGTATGATGCAAAGTGTAAACCCTTATGTAAACAATAGACTATGGTTAACAGTAATGCTTCAGTATTTGTTCATCAATTGTAAAAAATGTACCACACTAATATAAGATGTTAAAAGGGGAAAATGTGACAGGGGATGGGGTGAGGTATATGGGAGTCCCCTATATTTTTGATGTAACTTTCCTGTGGTCTAAAACTTCTTTAAATATAAAGTTAAAAAATAGTATAATTACAAAATAAACAAACAAATTTAGACTGTTTGTCCCACAGATAAATTCCTATCCCCAGCCTCTATGGAACCAACCAAAATCCAAATGGCCTTCAATATCCTTTCGCAAGATGAGAATCCCAAATATTCTTATACCGTTTTGTAAATGGAAGGGCCTTCCAAAAGTCATTGAATTTGTAAATGATATTCACTTACCCAAACCATTCAAAATGGGAGTCTTATTCATTCATTCATTTATCATTTATGTATTCATCCATTTATTCATAAGGAAAGGAGGTGCTAGTTGTTCTTAGTCTCTCAATCCTAGTTAATCCCAGTAGATGGAAAGCTCTTAACTCTATTTGTGGAACTGGGATTGGATACCGGTTGCTGTACATACTGAATCTTCTGTTCTTCAGGAAGAATAACTTCAGACAATTGGTCTAACACAGTCCATCAACAAATGAGCACTTTTAGTTTTGAATTTATTGATGGCTCAAATTGTCTGCTTGTCATCCACTCAGTATGCCTCACCCTATTAGAAGAGGCCATAAAACCCCCTATTGGAAATTCACAAGCCTTCTGACCCTTGAAAGGTCTCATTCAGGAGGACAGAAAACCAGTCTTCAACTTTTTAAAACTTCCAAACTCAGGAATATAAATATTTTGTCTATTTTCAGAAGAAAGACAATCAACACTATTCTATAGGAAGATTGTCAGTGTCAGTGCACTGGTTTTAATTTTTCATGATAACCATCAAGTTGAAATATTCTTAACTGATTTTCAAATATCATAAACAATTTTGGACACCACAGTCCATCAACTTTATTATTTTACAATTTCAATCTTCTTAAATTGATTGAAAGCTGTGTTGTGGCCCAGTATGTGGTCTAACCTGGAGAAAGATTCCTGAGCACTTGAGAAGAATATGTATCCTGGTGATTTGGGGTGCAATGTTCTATATATGTGTGTCAGGTCCAGCTCGTTTGTCATATTATTCAAGTTCTCTGTTTCCTTTTTGATCTTCTGTCTAGTTGCTTTATCTATTGATATGAATGGTGTTTTGAAGTTTACAACTATTATTGTAGAGACATCTATTCCTCCTTTCAGTTTTGTCAAAGTTTGTGTCATGTATTTTGGGGCACACTGGCTTGGTACATAGACATTTATATCTGTTATTCCTTCCTGGTGGATTGTTCCTTTTATTAATATATAATGGCCTTCTGTGTCACTTATCACTTTTTTGCATTTAAAGTTTTGTCTAACACCAGATAGCTACCCCTGCTCTCTTTTGGTTACTATTTGCATGAAATATCTTTTCCCACCCTTTCATTGTCAGTTTATTTGCATCCTAGGGTCTTAGGTGAGTGTTCTGCAGACAGCATATGGATGTCTCATATTTTCTTATCTATTCTGTCAGCCTATGTGTAGCAGTTTGATATTAAATATGAATTCCAAAAGAGATATTGATTACATTAGGAAACTAGTCTGTTTCTCTGGGCATGATACTCTTTGATTGTATTAGAATCAGCTGAGATGTCTGATTACATTATGTTAAGATTAAGGCTTTGATTCAACCACATCATTAGAGTGTGATGCAGCATTGAGTCACATTCCCCTTGGGATGATAAAACAGATTCTTACATGGAAGTAGACACACAGAAGCAGATACACAGAAGAGAGAGTGCTCCATAGACACAGCCCCAAGAAGAGAGATGATCCTGATAGTCTACACCTGATGTTATGAAGAGACTAGAGCAGCTGAGCATGTAAAGAAATGAGCTGCAGGGAGAGAAATGAGCCTTATGCCAGCCTACAGCTGAGAATGGAAGAAACTGGGACCACAGATCCTTAAGAGGAAGGAGGAAGGCTGAACCCTCACAGACATCGCCTGTCATGGCAACAGACTTTGAGTGAGAAAGTACTTCTTATGGTACCTTGAGTTGGACTCTTTAGGGCCTTGTAACTGTATGCTTCTACCCCAAGTAAATACCCTTTATAAAAGCTAACAGAGTTCTGGTACTTTGCATCAGCACCACCTAGGCTGACTAATACACTATGTCTTTTTTTTTTTTTTTGGAGGTACCAGGGATTGAACCCAGGACTTAGTACATATAAAGCAGGCATTCAACAACTGAGTTCCACCCCCTCCATTGCCTATGTCTTTTGATTGATGAGTTTAATCCATTAACATTTAGTGTTATTACTGTAAAGGCACTACTTACTTCAACCATTTTATCCTTTGGCTTTCATATATATTACATTATGTTGCCTATCCTTTTACTCTTTTGGTTACCCTTTCTGTTAGTATTCATTTCTACACTCTCTTCCAAGCCTCTGTCACTTCTCTCCCTTTACTGTTTCCAGCAGTAAACCCTCTTAGTTTCTCTTTCTCTGTGAATATTTTAAACTCACTGACATATTTAAAGGACAATTTTGCCTGACAAAGAATTCTTGCCTGGCAGTTTTTCACTTTCAGTACCTTAATTATATCATATGACTGCCTTCTTACCTCCATGGTTTCTGAAGAGAAATCCACACTCATTCTTATTCCATGTCCTTTGTATGTGCTGTTTCTGTTCTCCCTTGCTGCTTTAGAATTTTCTCTTTATCTTTGGCATTTCACATTCTGAATATTATGTGTCTTGGTGGAGATTTATTTGGATTTACTCTAATTGGAGTATGTTGTTCTTCCTAGATACAAATATTCCTGTCTTTCATGAGAGTTGAGAAATGTTCAGCCATTATTTCCTCAAATATTCTGCCCCTTTCCCCTTCTCTTCTCCTTCTGGAACTCTCTTAACATGTGTGTTGGTATGTTTCATGCTCTTCTTCAACTGCCTGATCCCTTGATCAATTTATTCCATTCTTTTCTCTCTGTATTCTTCTCTCAATTCAATTTCAGCTGTTCTGTCCTCTACATCACTGATTATTTCTTTCATGATTTCAACTCTTCTGTTGTGTGCCTCTCTTGTATTTTTAATTTCATTTTTTGTGACTTTCATTCCCATATGTTCTGTTATTTTTCTACCCAAGATTTCATCTTTTTCTTTTTACTCACACAAAATTATTTTTTAAGCCATGCTGTACATCAACTCCATGATTTGATTTAGGAGATGTGTATAAACCTCATTGATTAGTTATTTCAAGTCCTGTGTCTCATCTGGAGCTTTGGTACATTCCTTTGCCTGAGTCATATCTTTCTTTTTCTTAGTATGGCTTTTAAGTTTTTTCTGATGTCTAGACATCTGATGCTGAGTTTATTCTGATATTCAGTTTCTCTCTCTTACCTAAGGATTTACTGTAGAGTAGCTTTGTGCTACCACTCTTCTTTTATTCTTGTTTCAACTTGTTCTAGATATTTAGAATTGCCCCTATGTAACTGCTCAAACCAAAGCTAAGACCCCAGTAATGGGGTACAGGCCAGTTTCCATGGTCTTTCAAGAGGAGAGCAGAAAAGGCACCTGATTGGCTCTTTTATTTATTAATATTTTCCCTTTCATGCACTTTTATGGTATGCCAGCAGATGGTGCTCTTTGGCACACCTCTCAACTCAGTCCCCCAGGTGCTAGGGGGGAATGTATTCACTCCAACTCTGTAGCAGTTGGTGCAGAAGCACTGTCCTTAGGGATTGCCAACTGTCACAAAGAGACTTTCCCAGAAGCTGTTCTCTTCCCTTGGCTGGCCTCACTCTCCCTCTCTGTGCATCCTCAGCAATGAGCCCAGAGCAGAATGGAGGGTATTTGAGTAGACAAATTATCTTAAGTCCTTGACAGCTCTCAGTTCACAAAATGTCACAGACCCACCTGTTCTGGAAATGTGCTACCCATCCAATGCAGCAGACA
>PVKH010025379.1:0-13427 GCA_004027955.1 Chaetophractus vellerosus | reverse complement strand
TCAGCTTATCAGTAGTTTCTGCTTTGGGAATTTGATTGACTATTTAAGGCCATTTTTAAAAGCCAGTATTTTCTCAGGGTTAAACCAAGATTAAGTTTAAAGTAGGAAAAAAACAACAGGTTTTGAGTTTAATGCTTGATTTCTAAGTGTGGATTAAGCATTGTACAACACTTATCTCTTGAGTGCAATAAAAATGTAGATTCCAGAGGAAACAATGTCTCTCTAGACTAAAAGTCAGGAGACAGTATGTCAGAGCACAAAAGTGCTTTAGAGATTGTCTGTTGTGAGGTTAGGATAAAGGATCTCCATGTAGTCATTCAACAAAGAGCTGCTGTGGGCTAGGCATTTGCTGGGTACACTGAATACTACATGTAGTGGAACTGACATGGCCCTGCCTTCCCATCTTGCAATTGAAACATTTTTTTTCATTTGGCTTCTCGTTTTCCTCCTACCTTATGAACTTGCCATCCTTTCTCAGGTCTGTTCCTTTGCTTGTTCCTTTTAAGGTACAAAGTTCCCTTGCATTTTCCCCCCAACCTTCAAATATGAGCGTGCCCTAAGACTCAAGTCTTTGGACACATTCTCTTCTCTGGTTATCCTTATTCTCTTGGTGATCTTATTCAGGCTCAAGACATTAAATTCTATCATATAACAACTCCCAAATTTATATCTTTAGCCCAGCCTCTCCACTTGGATATATAATAGACTCTCAAACAGAATGTGTCCAAAACTCAACTCCCAGTCCTCTTCACCATTTTCAAATAACACCACACTGTGCTTCCAGTTGCTCAGCATAAACCTTGGAGTCAACTTTGACTCCTTTTTTTTCTCAAACTGTACATTGAATCCATTAGCAAATTGTGGATTTCCAGAATCTGACTGTTTCTCATCACTTCCACCACTGCCATCATAATCTAAATCATTTCTCCTCCTAACCATTCTCCTAGTTTCTACCCTTGTCCACCTAGTCTGTTTTCAACACTGTTAAGTCTAATCATGCCATTCCTCTATTAAAAACTCTCAGATAGCCTTCATCTTAACTCAGAATTTGCTACTCAAAGCCCTTTTATTGGTCTTCGAGGCCCTGTGACATAGTCCATCCACCCATTTCCACTCTGACCTCATCTTCTCTCATCTTCTGCTTGCGGATTCCACACCAGTCAAATAGGACCTATGACTCCTTTGAGCATGCCAGACACACTCTTGCTTCAGGGTTTAAACTTGCTGTTTCTTCTGCTTGGAATCCTCTTTCCCAGTTATCTGCATAGGCTCCGTCTTCTTCACTTCCTTCGGGTCTTTGCTAAAATGTTACTTTCCCAAGAGAGGCTTTCTGTACTCACCCTATTTAAAAGCACAGTCCCTCCCTGCTCCCTACACTCCCTGCTCCCTTTCCTTGCTTTATATTTCTCACAGCACTTAACACTACCTAACCATATACACACTTATTGTTTATTATCTGTCTTTCCCAAGTAGAGGATAAGATTCATGAGAGCAGGGATTTTTGTTTGTTTTGTCTACTGCTGAACCCCCAAGTACTAGAATATTTCCTGACACATAGTAGGCCAGTAAGCATGTGTTGAGTGGATGGATGAATAGTAGGGAAGACAATTTAAAAAGTAAACAAATTAATTCTGGTAAGTGCTATGAAGGAATAGGTCCTTAGTTTGAAGATACGTTTGGTGGAATAAGGGTCAGCCCCTGAGGGGAGCTAGCACAAACTTTCTAAATATCTACAATGCTCTTATTAAAATTTCAACAAGAATCTCTTTAGGAGTTAGAGGGTTTTGTTTGTTTTGTAGCGGAGGGGGTAAGGGTTATTGTTTGCTATCTTTTATCAGCAATTTGGAGGTTTTTTTTTTTTTAATGTCTTGATCAAAATATTTTAATTCTGGATTTGGTTAAGACAGAGAAAAAAATTTCTCAGTTTTCTTCTGAAATCATTTGTCACCATGTGAACAGCTTTGGTTTTACAAATATGTTCATGTCCACTGAGCATATAAGATATTCCGTTATGTGGCATTTTGGTAGCTTGAGATTGAACTGTATAATATACCACAAATGATTTAATGCAGGAAGATAAGCAAAACTTTGGTTTCAGTAAAGGGTGTGAACCTAAGTTCTTCAGCAGCTGAAAGACTGAAAATGCAGTTGATCTTTCCACATTTGTAGAATATCCAACTTTTGGGAGAGTGGAGATGTGGAGATAAACTAGAGAATGTCCCAGTTTTCAGGATACATTCCAGCTTTATTATTTAATATCTCAACTGAATTCTCAAGTTATCAGATCTGTCCACTTGTCAGTCCTCCTTAAACCTATCCTGGGGTTCAAGCCCTGCCCTCCTTTCTGTTCCCTTTGCCTTCCTCTCTTCACTGCATCTAAAACCTGAGAAATGGAACCCACACCTGAGAGCTGTGCGACCAGCACTGGAACTGGGGCAGGACTGACTTTGCGTCAACTTGAAAGCCAGGGCACCTCACAAGCTCTGGGGACCAACTAAGATGAAGTGCCACTGAATGACAAGAAAGATGAGAAAAGTAGGATTTTATAGGGGGGAAAAAAGGAAATTGGGTTGTTAAGCTGGAAAATGAGGAAGGATAAAGAGTAATTCAGTATTAAGCATCCATGTGTTTGAAAACCATTTTTATAAAGAGTAAGCCAGTTAGTAGGTCTCCTAAATGAGTATAGAAGGTTATGCTGAAAATTACCACGAGAGATGTAACATTTGCTAGTCTTAAGAAAGAACTTCTCATTAGGAAAGTGATTTATACTAGAATCATTTATTAGGGGAGGAAGTGGACTTACCATTCAAAAATCTTAATTTAGCATTTAAATAGCATAAATTGTATTTAAATATAGCTTTTTACTTTGAACCAGAGATTCCATCAAACCTTATTTTCTAACAATAGCTCACTCTTAGAGGGAGAACCTAATTAGTTCAGTGGATCATATACTGCTACATCTAAGGTGTTTGACTTTTTAAGTTTTAAATGGTGTAGGGTCATGCTATGGTGCATACGGTATATTACAGCCAGCTGTGTCTTCTCTACCCTCATCTCCCTCCCACCCCTGCAAAGTTGCTGGGCCATTTGAAACAACAGTAGCCAAGCGGCAGAAATTCTTCCAGGGAAGAGGAACAGGATGTGGGAAACAATGTGATAGCAGATACTGTTTCAACAGGTATAGCTGGGGAAGTGAGGACTGAGTTCAGCAGCAGTGGAATAGGAATCTGCTAACAGTAATTTATAAGGCAAAATATAAGTAGGACAGATAACTCCAGTGAGACTTATGCTCCTTCTTCTAAAGGAACTATTTATTTTGTGTAAGCAGTGACACTCAACAGCATTGCTATCTTTCTGGCCAAGTTTGTGCACTGCCTTGTGTATATATATATATCAGTACATCTACATATAACTGCAAATGTACATATTCAATTTGAGCCTGCTTTAAAAAATTGTTTTATTTGCGTCCTACAATAAGAACACATTTATATAGATGGAATTGAATTTTTATTATATTTCCAATGAAGATGCCAGTTATTAAAAATAGAAGTTTAAGAAATCCCATTTGAGTAGAAGAAAATTTCATTATCCTTTCTAATTCAGAAAGGAAAACAATTTTTACACAATATGTATTTGGCAAGAAAGGCCTGTGGTTGTAGACTCTGAGAGGCATGAGGAACTTATATTTTTAACAACCAGTGACTGGTTATTTTATTTTATTTTATTTTTTATTTATTTTTTTATTTTTATTTTTTAAAGATTTATTTATTTTATTACATATCTCACCTCCCCCCGCTGCGGTGACACGCCGAGACTGGTCACTGCGCAGGCGCGGCTTTCCCCGCTTGTGGGCGGCTTCTGCTTCCATTCATGGCCGGCTCTCAGTTCGTGGGTGGCTGGCTGCGCTCCATTCGCGGGCGACCTGCCCTGCCCGTGGCGGCTTTTGCCCTGTCTGTGGCAGCTTTTTGCCCTGCCCACGGTGGCTCTGGCCCGCCCAGGGCGGCTTGCCCTTCTCAAGGCGGTCTGCCCGCTAGGAGAGGTCCCCGGGAACTGAACCCAGGGCCTCCCATGTGGTATGCCGGCACCCTATCCACTGGGCTATCAAGCCAGCCCAGTGACTGGTTATTATAGAACTTGGTGTGTAGATGTGGTTTAATGATTTGGGGGTGACAGGAAATGTGCTAATTTTATTCCTATTGCATTCGTTTTACATAAATAATATAAATGTTTCTGGAATATTTAGAGCATTAAGAAAACATAAAACATTAAACCTTATAAGGTTCAAGTTAATGATTTTTTTCCAGTTATTTAGTAATGTTTTGTTCTTCATTCACAATCTATCGCTTAATTTATTTAAATTAATGTTTTTAAACTAGTTTGCAACTGGGATACTCAGTTACCTTTGAAAGTCACAAGAGTAGTTATAATTTTGGTATACTTCAGAAGTACTAATTACATTCAACACAAGGACAATTGGTAGAGTGTTTCTGGGTTTTTTTGCTGTGTATTTCACAGGTGGATATACAGGTAAGATCAGTGTTTCTTTTTAAAATTGAATCCGTGTTTTTAGAATCGGCTGCTCAGATAGAATGATTGCTGTAATATTTTATGTGCATGAATTGTTAGCATAACTACTGAAATAAATTACTTATTTAAAAATTGATATTTATTTTTAGAAATGCTTGTATGTACATTGAGTTTTATTTGTAACTAAAAGGTTAATTCATGTAGTTTCTAAATTGAGCGACTACTACAATTATATTTAATAACAAATATGAAGTTGATTCTTGCTGTTGATCATTTTGAAATGGTTTTAATGTAGAGTGAACTAAACTAAACCAGAAGATAAATTCTAACCCTAAATATCATGGCTGAAAAATTGAAAGATCATTTTTTTAAAAATCCTAAACTTTGACCTAACACCTAATGTGTGACATTACCCAGTAGACGCTCAATAAATGGTAGTTATGTGTGGTGATTATGAAAAATGTAAGAAGTAGAATCAGCCTGGTTAGTAATAGAAAAATGTCATGCTGGAAGTGTGCTCAACGAGTTAATTTAAGATCATTTTAGATGTAGGTTTTCTTGATATATTTTTCACTTTTATCATTAAATCTCAACTTCCACTTTGTTTTGAGGGATCCAAGTGAAGGCGAAGCCAGTGGCAGAACCGACACCTCAAGGTGAGGAGCCACTATTAATTCTTCGCTGCCAGGTCCCTGAATATGAAACGTGCTATAGCACGTAGTAAACATGACTAGAACTAATAGCTAGATATTATGTATATTTTAAACTTTTATATTGGGTTGGGTTTTCCTAATGTTGCCTAGCATGTAAATAAGTGCAATTTAACTAACTTTAAGTTTGTGTTTTCCAACATTATTTTGAATTGTATACTTTGTAAAGAAATAGCTCTTGTGTTCTATAAAATGTCTAGCAGATGTAAAATTAATAGACTCAAATGTACTAATCCACTTCTCATTAAAATGATATAAGTAAAATTAATCTAAGTCAAGTAGCACAGAATTTCTTAACACTGGGGTAAGCCAATATGTAGGAAGAATTGATATTAATAATATATTTTAAGTGAGTATTCAGTGGTGAACCACAGCTAAGAACTTTCAGCCTGTAGTCCTTTATGGATTCTTGACATTTAATAACTAGTTGCGTATTCATTCTGATGATGAGTCTCAAACTTGAGTGTGAGCACAATCACCTAGAGGACTTGATTAAACACAGATTGCTAGGTCACGCCCCAGAGTTTCTGATTCAGCAGTTGGGATTGGGGCCTGTGAATGTGCATTCCAACATGCTCCCAGGTGCTGCTGGTGCTGCTGGTGTTGGGACCACGTTATGGACATGGTCAATCTCAGAACCTTGACAAGTAGGTCCTCAGTAGAACCAGTGCCCTGGCTTCATTCAGGAACTTTTTTTTTTTTTAATGCTTTTTTTATCCTTTGAATCTTTTTTTTTTTTAAGATTTATTTTTTTAATTTATTACATATCCCCCCTTTCTGCTTGCTCTTACTGTGTGTCCTTTCTTCTGTGTCTTTCTATGTCTGCTACTTGTCTCCCCCCGTCTTTGCGGCGACGCACCGAGTCGGCCCTCCGTGGTGGGGGCTTGCTCCGTTCGAGGGTGGCTCCATTCCGTTTTCACGGGCGGCTCCGCTCCATGTATTGCAGGCAGCAGTCCACCATGTTTTTTTGCGGGCTGCCTGGCTTCCGCAGGCGGCAGCTCCGCAGCTCCGCTTTTTCAGCGGTGACTTTGCCATGCCCGTGGGGGCTCCGCCCTGCCCGTGGCGGCTTTTTGCCTTGCCCACGGCGGCTCTGCTCCGCCCACGGCGGCTTGCCTTTCTCAAGGCCGTCTGCCAGCTTGGAGAGGTCCCCGGGAACCGAACCCGGGGCCTCCCATGTGGTACCCCAGCGCGCTCTTTATCCACTGAGCTATCTAGCCGGGCCCATTCAGGAACTTTTTTTGATCAGCTGAACACTAATCTTAGATTTCATTTCTACTGTTTCTACTGTTTTAATTATTTGAAATATAAAACATAATGAGCTTTGGGAAAACTTCATTTAGCATTCCCATGTGATTCTTTTTTTAAAACTGCACTATATGTTTAGTCATTAAAATTGAAGTGTTTCTTTATTGAGTTAAGTATCTGAGTCACCACAGAAGGGTGTCAAAAGGAGGCAGGAAAATGTTTTCACTTTCTTCTGCCTATTAAAAAAACAAGGAAGACTTTTATTTTTAGCCACTCTCTCATCACTTTTGAACCTCCTCTTTGTATCTCACCCTTTATTTCTACTAAATTTTCTCCTGAGAAATTTAATAATGTTGTCTCATAAATGGCAACTAATACAGCATTTTTATTTTAATATAACCACATGATTTTATTAGCATTATAAGAATTTAATAACTCTTCTTACATAGATGTTTGCAAAGAACTTTTCACATTCTCTTTTGTTTTGTAATTGCTGTGTTTTGTTTTGTTTTTGCTTTTGAACAAAGACTTACTGAATACCTATTAACTATAAGGTACTGTGCTGGTCATTTAATTCCCACAACAACCACTTGAAAAGAATCAGTTTTACAGATGAAGTAACAGCAAAGAGCATAGGTGGAATCAAAGTTATAATGTGAGGATCTCTAATTTCAGAGAGATGGCATGGCATGATGGTTAAAAGCATAGGATCTGGAGCCAGACCGCGGGTTGAGCTCTGTTCTACCACTTACTTAGCTATTTGAACTCTTGTTGACTCTGTTTTCTCATCTTGTCTGCCTCATAGCATTGTTGTGAGGGGTAAATAAATAAATAAATAATACACATTAGGCACCTAGAACAGTGCCTGGCACCTAGTAAGTACTCAGGAAATGTTAGCTGTTTCTAATAGTATCGGTATTTCCAGGAGCTTTCTGTATTTAACTTTATCAGTGGTGATGCAATTGAGTTATAGGTAGAAAAATATTTTGTATTGACCTAATTTGAGATCATGGGTCTTCCTTGGTAGAATGGAAGAAAAACTAGATTCAGATCAAGACACCTGATTTCTAGTCTTTGTTTTTCAACTCAATTAGCTCTATGACCTTAGAAAAGTCATTGAAGCTTCCTGACCCTTGGTTCTGTTTTTAAAATGAAAATGTTCTATCAAGAGGTCTCTGAAGAGCCCTTCTAGCTCTGGCACGCTGATTACATCACCTGAGTTATATGTGTGATCTGGATAAATGACTCTTGTTGGGTCCACAGACACAAAGAGGCCTGGACGCAATGGCGTATAGTCATCAAACAAAAAGAGACTCAGAGAGAAGATATTGAATAAATACTTTCCATACTTGTTTAACAGTCTTTGGAGGTTTATTTTCTCTACTTACTCCTTTCTTTATTTTTTCAAGCTTGCACAGTTTGCCTAGCGTTGGGGTCTCAGATGCTTTTAAAAAAGGGAGAAAGCATAAGTGTATGTGTGGGTGGGTATATAAATGTATACAGTAACACGTACTATTGCTATAAAAATGTATATAGTAATATAAAAATATAATGTATATAGATTGTAAATTCCTTTCAAAGCATATCATTTTTCCATTAAGTCACATAAATAAAATGAACTAGGTTAACAAGTTAAAATTTTAACATTTGTTTTTGGATAATTTAATCAACAAATTTAATTACAGGATCTTTTGAATTAAAAATCTATTAATTTTACCTTTTCTATAGTTATTTGAAATAGTTTTTCCAGTTCTATACTATTTATATAGAGACACACAATAAGCAAAATTTAGTGAGGTTGATTCACTTTATTAAACATGTGATAATTCTCTACTATATGCCCAGCACAGTTCTTAGAGGCCTGAGATATATCAATGAACAAAGCAGAAAAATCCTTGCCCTCTTGAGTTTACATTATAGTGGTAGATGGGATAATAAATAACAAACAAATGTATTAAATAGTATAAAATGCTACAGAGAAAAAAATGGAGCTGTTTAAGGGGTTGCCATGCCAAGGTGGGGGTTGGAGGTGCAGTAGAGTAGTCAGAGCAGGCCTCGTAGAGAAGGTGAGCAGAGAATTGAAAGAAGTAGAGGATTAGCCATGCAGCTATCTGGGGAACCGCATTTCTGGTACAAAAGCCCTAAGGCACAAGCATATCCAGTATGTTCAAGGAATAGCATGGAGGCCAGTATGCCTGGACAGGAGTGAGCAAGGAGAAAACTAGTAAGACATTAGAGGCTAAGGATAGGAGTTGAAGTATAGATCATGAGGGGCCTTGTAGACTATATATGTTCAAGGATATCTTTGAGTGAAATGGAGGATGAGTGATGTGACCTGACATTTCTACATAATTGCAATACAACACTCTTTCTCAACATTATTGATTATAAATAATTCTCTTTCCCTCTATAGTCATTACTGCTATTCTTGTCCCCAGTCTTTTTCCTACAAAAAAGGCAGAAAAAAGAAATTTTTCTCTATGTTTCAAAAATGTATACTTACAAGCGGCATGTTAAATTAACATGCAAACTTATTTCCCACAAACAAATATGTTAAGAAAATATACCATTTTAGAAGGAGGAAATTAATAAAGGTCAAGCCAAATAGTGTCCTAGAGTGTGTTTTTCTAACAGTAAGATAACAGAAATCTGAAGGTAGTCTGCAAGTTGTGTAGTTTCAGTAGGCACTGAGTTATGACCACCTAGATTTTATGTGTGTTTTGATTTCTTTGCTGGATGGAATTTTTCTTTCATTATTTCCCTTTTGCCCTCTTCTTCCAGAACTACTTCAGGGGAACCAAAAGAAAGAGACAAGGAAGAGGGTAAAGATTCTAAGCCACGTTCTTTGCGGTTCACATGGAGTATGAAGACCACTAGTTCAATGGACCCCAATGACATGATGAGAGAAATCCGAAAAGTGTTAGATGCAAATAACTGTGATTATGAACAAAAAGAGAGGTTTTTGCTTTTCTGTGTCCACGGAGATGCTAGACAGGATAGCCTCGTGCAGTGGGAGATGGAAGTCTGCAAGTTGCCACGGCTGTCACTCAATGGGGTCCGCTTCAAACGAATATCTGGGACATCTATTGCCTTTAAGAACATTGCATCCAAAATAGCAAATGAGCTTAAGCTGTAAGGAAACCCAGATTTACAGGATCAGGGAAGATACATCCATATATGAGGTACAGTTTTTGAATGTACTGGTAACACCTAATGTGATTGGCCTGTGAAACTCCCCATGTAGAATTTGCCCTTAATGCAATAAGGTTATACATAGTTATGAACTGTAAAATTAAAGTCGGTATGAACTGTAATGAATATCTGTAGCTAAAAAAGTAGATTCACATGTACAGGTATATATTGTGTATTTCTGTTCATTTTCTGTTCATAGAGTTGTATAATAAAACAGATGATTGCTTAAAAACTTGTATAGTTGTCTAGATTTCTGCACATAAATGTACATTTCATGCTTTGAGTTGAAAATGTTCTTCACTGTTTTATTTACAGTTTAGTGGGTTTTTTAAATTCTTACCTCCATCATGCAATTTTGAAAATTGTGTCCAGAATCAAAAGCATACAAATATTGTCTTTACAGTTGTAGCATGAACTTTAAAAAATTATTTTGAAATCATATATAAATTTAAACCAAAAGCTGATAAATAGATCAGCTTTATTATAAACAGAATTATTCCTGCTTATCCTTGCTGTTACCCTTGTTATGAGACAAGGTTTAGTTGAAAAGATATAAAATGTTTACAGTGTTGGGCATATAATTTTAAAAATAAATTACATGAAAATAAATAATAGCTTTGCCTTGAGCTAAATAACTAAGAAGTACTGAGGGAAAAAATCAAACCTAGAATAAAAATTTTTTGGACTTTAAAGTGTTTTCTGGCCCACTGCTAATGGTAGCAGCAAAATTAAGAAAATAAATAGTTTTATCTGACTATTATGATATAAGCTGTTACTTAGATTTGCTGCCTTCAGAATACCGTAATGTAATTGCGGAAATATAATAATATTGGGACTGTTTCATAGCACAAACTCATTTTTACAGTGTTGATCAATGCATCAGTTAAGAAATAATGCCACCTCAGGAATTAACTGGCATTGGGAACATTTGCCTCATTCTCCTCCCATCCTCTTCATCCACTTCCTGCCACAGTAATGTCTGTAAGTACTTAAGAGATTTTTGAGCAAAGCATAATATTTATAACAGTATATTGTTGATTTCCGCTTATGTGATTGATTTGTTCCCATGTAACCTGTTTGTTTTTAATATTTTTGCCAGATTTCTTGTATTTATTCCACATCATTATGCCTATAATGTGCAGCTTTGTAATTGGGCATTTGCCTACTTTCTTTCATAATTAGTGATATATGCGATGTAAAACCACTAGTAAAGGTACATTTTAATACTTATTATTTTATACTGAATTAGCCTTGGAGGTTGACTGTGCAATGTTATTTAATGTTGTAATTACTGTAATATTAACATATGGGCCCCATCTGCACACTTCTGAGAAATAGAAAGTATATTAAAATTTTATCAGTTTAAAGAAAATAAAGCTGTGATAAATACTGTAATTCTAACCTACATTAGGAAGCTCTACGTGTAGGTGATGTGCCATTCTGAGATGGCTTCCAGACTAGGATGAATTTTACATTCTGTACTGTACTGTGATGTAGCTTTCTTCTGTAACAGTTCTGTTCTAAAATGAAGTGTATTTTTGCCTTAGCAACGGATGGTGTTTGGAAAAAAAAAAAAGTTGTGTTAGCCCCTTTTTAACCTATTGTTCATTCAAAAAATCGATGCAAATCTTTATTCACTTTCACTGGTGCACACTGAAATTTTACTTGAACAGTTCTCATAATAAAGCACTTGTCTTTTGTTCTTTATCAGAATGTGAATTACCTGTTTTCAACTACAGAAGTATTCTGTATGGGGAGTTTATTTCATACGTTCTAAATTTAGTTGGCAAAGGGCGAAGCTGCATAGGTTTTCAGGATGTCATTATGATAAGAAAAGTTTAATCTTTTTACAGGAATTCCTATCATTGAAATACTTAAATAGTATTATTTTTTAAAAAATAGGCATCGTGCTTTTTCTAAGTTAGAAACTGATGTTTTTCACATTTTCTCATTCTGGCCAACTTTTCTGTGTTTGTGGAAAGTAATTTTACTTCAATATTGTATGAATTAAAAATTGAAATCTCAATATTCGCTTTAGAGTTTCCCATTTTATATGATCATGACAACATTTTTTTTGAAGATTTAGAGGAATTTTACAATATGTTTGCATAAATAAATACCAGTTTGTTTGCTGGCTATGTGATATCAGGATTTCTTTAATTTCTGCTTAAATATTATTTGATATGACATCACTATTAAAAATAATTACTTTGTAGAGACTGGGGCATGGTATTTTATTTGATGAATAGAAATGATATGGTGAAATATACTCCAGAACCTTGTTTGAAAAGGCCTTATTACAAATTGCTGATTTTCACCAATAATGCTATTTCACAAAATAACATGTGATGAGTGAGGCACCGGTTTACTGTAAATAAGTGATTCTATCAATCAGCATGTATAATTAATTCAAGATGACCTCTTTAAAGTATCCTTTGAGGGACCTGCTATGTCTTAAGACATATAAAGGAATTGTAAAAGATGGTCCCTGTTCCTTCAAGAATCTGGTCCATTTGCAGAGACATGATGTAAATACACAACCAAAAAAAAAAAAAAAAAACACCCAAATAGGAAATGATGAAAGTGCATGAACAAGAAGCACAGACAATAGATGCTTATAGGAATTCACAGAATGGTGAGTTCTTTGTAGACAGGGAAAAGGAAGGCTTTTTGAAGAATTTGAAGGGTGGATAAAATTTAAGAGGCAGAATGAAAAGGACCCTCCAGATGGGAGGAACATATGATAAAAGGCTCAAAGATACCATTAACTGTAAGACACATGTTTGAAATGACTTGCTTATTCTACAGAGTGGCGTGGTTCAGATAAGTGGATTAATAGATTATGGAAAGCACTGATGGGCATCCTCAGCTTGGACTTGATCTGTGGTTAGAGGGGAGCAATTGGGAGACTTTTTGAGCCAAAGAAGTACTTAATAAATTGGCTTTTAAAGAAGTGTCATTCATTAATTCACCATATTTGTTGAGTGCCAATGTGCATCACGTTCAAGGTGCTGGGAAAAGAGGAAATCTAATAGAAATGTATGGGCTGGATTGAATACTTAAGCCAGGAAGATCTTTTTAGAGTCTATTAGCAATAAAGCATGTATAAAATAAAGAGCCTACATAGGAGTGGTTAACATGGGATGGAAAGAATGAAAAGGTATATTTGAGAGGCATTTCAAAAGATGTATCAACCTTATTTCATGAGGAGAATATGTGGGCTATAAAGCTCCGTGACATATGATTGACGTTTCCAGGTCATCTATCAGGACTTCCATCTCTATCTAAAATGGAATAGCAGGGACCAGATTTGCCCACCCATCTGAAACAATGAAAAAAGAAAACAGACAAAATTTACAAAAGCATCATTTTCAAAATATCAGATATCCCATCAACAAAGGACAGTGATCCCTGAGAGGAAACCAATGAAATGAGCCCTGTGATTACCCCAGCTTTCTGGGTAGAGAATTTCCAGGCTGTTGCACAGGGAGGGAGAAACAAATAGGGCCTGGTAGTCTCCCTGAGGAGGTAGGAGACCAGGAAGGCCAAGATGGCTAGAGTTTGCAGAGGAGGGTATTGGAGATGAGAGAGCTGTACAGAAAGAGATTGGAGGGAAGATTTGGAGAGATTAGCACGTGCATGTGAAGAAACTACCTGAGGCCAGCGGGGAAAAAAAAACACCTGAAAGTATTAAAGGGAACAGTCATCGAACCTTACACAGGAGTAGTTCCTCTTTCAACCATCCAGAGTAGT
>PVKH010025376.1:0-13431 GCA_004027955.1 Chaetophractus vellerosus | reverse complement strand
CATAAAAACTCGTTTGTCTTGAATATTTCCCCCTTTTGGTCAAGGTCTTCTTCCAGACGCACACAGTTTTTAATCCGCTGTGTGGTGGATCCTAAAGCAGAACAATATGATACCAGCTTGGCTGAGTTAAAATCCTGGCTCTGCCATGGATTAACTATGCAGCCTTGAGTGACTTTTTTTCTGGATTCATCTGGCCAGGCAATACTGATGGATTGCCCATGTGTGCCAGGTGTCAAGGCCATAGGGTGAACAAGGTGGCGATGGTGCCTGCTGCTTCACTAGGAAGGCTTTCCAATGGGCTAAGTTTCTTAAGCTGTAAAATAAAACTAGTAACATCCATATTGTAGGGTTACAAATTAAATGGAATCACACATGTAAACCGCATGGAAGTCAATCAATGCTTATTATTATTCAGTGCCTAACACAGTGCCTAGTCTGAACCCACATTTGCTTCATTCATTCAGGTATTCACCTCTTCTTTGTTGACTGTCTCTACATATGGCTTCTCAGCACCTCTGCCATCCCCCTCCCCCTTTCTGGTCCTCAAAAGATGGTCTCATGAGTTTTCCTGCTGAAGCTCTCCAAGATTAGATGACCTGTTCGAACCAGACCGGCCAGCTCACGGGAGGCCACCCCTCTGGTCAGAGTTATCCTGAGGCCATCCCTGTGCATTCCTCTCCCCACCCCCCACCCCCAACAACAACCAAGAGAACAGTGCCCACAGTTCAGGGCACACCATCCACTGCTCAGAAAATGCCTGTGTGTCCTCCATCCATCTGCTTATTCTTCCCAGGTTGTCACTTCAAGGTGTCCAATCAGATGAAAATCACATGGTGTCTTTTTATTGGTGAGAAGTATTTTTTTTTTTTTTTGGTGTGTGTGTTTTTTTTTCCTTCAAGTTAGTTACTTGAAGATTCCTCTTGCACTGCTAATTAAAACAAGAGAGAAATAGGTGGTATACATCCTGTTTAAAACGTCTTCATTGAAATGGTTCCACTCCTAAATGCACAGTTTTATTGCGTCCTTAGTTCACAAATTGAAAACTGGAGAATATATTTCTAAAGGGGCTCGTGTATAGTGTGCTGTATAACTCTTGGAGGAGCTTAATGTTTAATGCTATGTGTATTTGTTTCTAGACACCGTTAGAAGTTGTGTAGCAAAGTTGTTCTTCACCTGCTCCCTAAAGGGTCATTACTGCCTATACAGTAAATCCAGTTTTATTCTCATCAGCCAAGACCCTCAACCGTGGATCCAGATCATGTTTCTGTTTCAGCAGGTGTGTGCAATTCGTATGTATCATGGCTCCTTAATGAAGCAGTGCATTTATAATTATTTTTACTGAAGTATTAATTCTTTGCCCAGGGCTGATATGTAGGTAAAAGTAACACATAACCATTTCACTAGTAATTTTTTTTAACATAGTTGTTCTACATTTTGGGATATTTTACTTATAAAAGGCCTTGGATTACTCATCACTAAGCCAAACCTAGTCATATTTCGATTATCCTTAGTTTTAAGAAAGCAAAATGGAAAGGAAAATAGTGTTTGTTTAGAAAGGATTGCTTTCCTTTGTAGAGACAGCCTTTGTTTCTCTGGAGTTTTCCAATACCCAATTAATTTTAATGTTAATGTATTCTTTTTGACATTATTAAGATCCTGGAATGCCACTTTTTTCCAAGTATGTAGGCGAAATTACAGAAAGAGAAACTTTCAACTTAACAATGAAGAAAAGGATCTAAGATGTAAGCCTCAAAAGAGATTCTTATTTGGAAATACTTATCCTGAATGCATCAAATTTTCACGTAAAATTGACATATGGATTACAAAATGTGAGCAGTGACAGGGATTTTAGATATAATTTTGAGAGATAAGAAAAGTGACGGGCAGAGCTCGGATCCCCTGACCCCTGGTCCAGTGGCCTTTTCATCGATGCCCTGTGTTAAAACAACAAAATGGGGAGGAGGGAGGGCAGGAGCAGGGAGGGTGTGGGCAGGAAAACCTGAATGCAAATATTGCAAAACGGTTGAAAAGTAAGTCAAGTGCTGAGATAGTTTCTTTACTTCTATTAATAACGTCTACAATAACAAAAGTCTCCCACCAGCTAGTTATATTTCTTTATAAAGCAAAGGCAGGCATATTAAGAAAAAATGGATTTTAATAATGAATTTATTATATTTAATAATGAGTCATTTAATAATGAATCTATCATAATCATAAAGTGGAGCTGTAGTAATTAAGAAAAAAGACAGGGTAGATCCACCTTAAGAATACCATGTTCCCTGTACTAAATCATCTTAAAAACACCGAATTACATCCCCTAAAGAGTAATTCATAATTTGATATGGACCAAATTGTATGTAAATACAAAGAGCAGGATTGGTTTTTCTTTCTTTGCTTGAAATAATGACCTTATTTTTCTTTGATTTTACTCAGACTTCTCAAATAGTTCTCATCATTGATTTTCTAATTGGTTTCATCTCTTGCTTTACTCTTAACAGTTGTCAGTTTTCTGAAAACAAACATGATTTTTTCTATGTTGCCTCTTCAGTCTGTCTTTGGTTCTGTCTTTCTCTTCAAGCAAAATCACCAAAAAGCATGTGTTTATACTAATTTTCTTCTTTGTTCATTTGACTGTAACAGTTTCTTTTCTCACTCCTTCAATATTGTGTGTTCTTCTGGGCAAATCCTTACTTTTGGGTAAATAAAAATCAATTTTCACCTTGATAATTACAAACTCAGCCCTAACCTTGTAGTCTGGGCCAGACTCTTTCTCTTCTCTGACAACTAAATTCCCTTAATGCGTTCATGCACTTGTCAAATTCACAGATTCCAGTCTAAATGCTCCTCTTTGGATTAATCATTCATTAAATCAGGTTCTACTCTTCTTTAAAAAAAAAAAATCCATGTGCTGTGTAAGTTTCTGATGATAATTAAGAGAATTCCCAGATGTGTTCACATTATGGGCTGCATAATCAATCTGTCACTGGCTCTTGAACTTTTTAAAATGGCGGGCCACTTACTGAGGACTTAAGGGCCTCTACCTTTTCCCACTCAGTATAAGAAATAGTTCGTTTTGATGATAATGATGAGATTTTTCTGGATTTTTAAAATATGTAATGTTAAATAAATATAGAAAGAGAAAATTTATTAATTCTCATTCACCAAATAGAAACTTTACACTCACAGATCACCTAGAGATTCTTATTAAGTCAATATAGAGACAATCATTGACACATAAAATATGATTTTATAAGCCAACCTCTTTATTTTACCATACTTCATATATAAAGGATAATATATACAGTAATATATGTATACAATGAGATTTTGTACCCATTATAGATGTTCTATATGTTTTTTATAAAAATGGTTCTCTTGAATTCAAAAGCTTCCCATATTTATAGGTATAACATTACAACATGTAAATGATTACTATACATTTCATTGATACAAAAAGAAAATATACCAAGAAAAGGTTAGATCTTCCTTTGAAGAGGTGATTTTCATTGACTTGAGTGAAGTATGTGTAAATTTGTTTTTTAGCAATAGCAATCATATTGTCCAATACTTAGAGAAATTATCATTCTTAAACCTCTAAGAATATTCATGCATTATACATTTTAGGATTAAAAGTGTTTTTGTTTCCCCTATACAACCACTCATACTGTTCATATTTGTGTGATTGCATAATGAATTCTTAGTTCCTTATTTATTTTTTTAAAGATTTATTTTATTTATTTATTCACACCACACCCCCATTATTTTGTGCTTACTGTCTGCTCTCTGTGACCATTCACGATGTGCTCTCTGTGTCTGCTCGCCTTCTCCTTAGAAGGTTCTGGGAGCTGAAACTGGGACCTCTCATATGGGAGAGAGGCACTCAATCATTCAAGCCACCTCATCTCCCTGCTTTGCTGTGTCTCTCATTGTCTTTCCTCTTTGTTGCACCATCTTGTTGCGTCACCTCGCCATTGCTGCCTGCCCATTCCACCAGCTCATTGTCTTGCTTGTCTTCTCCAGGTGGCATAAGGAACCAAACCTGGGACCTCCCATGTGGTAGACGGGATCTCAATCATTTGAACCTATCCGCTTCCTTTACTTCTTTAATTTCTATTCTACATGATCTACTTGTATAAATTGACTTGGTATTTTTGAACTCTAGTTTAATTTTATACCTTAATGCCCAGATATTTGATAAAATAAATATGCATACATATATTAACTACTTTCCAATTAAGTAACAGTCTTGGGAAATCATCTGGGTAAACACTGTGTTACAAGGTTAGGCATATTTATGGAGATTGATATCAACTGCCTTGAAAATCTTAATTTTAATTTTCTGTTATAGAATGAAAACCCTAAAATGTATCATATATCTGATCTCCACGATAGATTTCTTTGTTGTTTCATTTAAATTTAAGCCGTATTAAAGTTCAAGCCAAGCCTAAATAGTGCCTTGTAGTCAATCAAACAATATTGATGGGAGAAAAGATAATATATTTTTCCTCATTAATGCCTTTTCAGAGCCTGTTTCCAGAGCCCCTGTCCCTACAGAGCCATTCTGTGCAGTTTCTCAGAGCTCTGTGGGAGAAGACCCAGGCAGAAGGTTCTCACAGCTTTGAAGCAGCCATGATGGAGTCCACATTCCCACATCAGAAGGTAAATGCTTCTTTCCTTGGACATTTTATTTTAAACCAAGATCCAAGATTAGCTTGAAACAGTTTTTTTCTTAACAGTTCAATTTTTTTCCTCCTTTCCTTTACCTTCATTCATTATCAGAAAACATTTATTAAGTCATGATTTTCATATGGTGCTCCAGTAGACTCAAGATAAAGTGACATTAGTAGACAAGGACATTGTCCCCTGAGCTCACAGCCTGACCCACAGAGAACTATATAAACACAGCATGCACACTAAGGAGTAGAAACCACTTCACAAAAGGAGACTGGACTCCAGGATTGAAGGGTATAGAGCAACAGGGAATCAGGCTCCAGTTTCTTTGGTGCTTTTTCATTTCTTTCCTCCAGATTTCCTCCCCTCTCCTTGTCCTTTGCAATCACACAAAGCAGGAAAATGAAGTTAAGGTGGGCAAGAAGAGAGAGGGTGCGACCAGAGGGAGAAAGAGCTCTCCTTCTGTTGGGGCAGCAAAGGGTGACTTGAGACACCGAGCATTTTAGGAATGTGGAAAGAGGGGCATCCTCCAAGGCACAGTTGACTGAGCTCTGCTGGGCAGGCAGCTGAGCTGGGGGAGGAAGAGACTGTGGAACGGCATTCACCAGCTTCATAGAGTAAAACCAGCAGTGGAGGCAAGCTGAGGGGGTCAGACTTGTGTGTGAGAAGAGTTACAGGCGTAGGTAAAGCAGGGATGACTAGAGGAGCCCGGCTGGAGACAGGAAGGTGACCTAGGGGGTTATTACTGTAACCAGGTAGGAAATGAGGGCCTGAACTTACACAGTAGCAGGGAAGTTACCAGAAAAGGATGGGTTGGAGCGCTATTACGGAAATAAAATCAGCAGGACTTGATACTTGATTTTGTTTGGTAGATAAGGAAAATAGGGGAATCAAGGATAACTCCCAGGAGCGTTGGTTGGGTGATGGCTGTTGGCGCCATACTGAAAAGAGGAGCCAGAAGGAAGAGCTGATGTAGGGAGAGAAGATTAAGAATTCTGATCCACATATTTTGAGTCTGAGCTATCTGGGTGGATGATCAGGTGGTGATGGTGGTGGAAATGCCGGTATGACCTCTGGAGGAAGGCACTGACATGAGATACAGATTTGGACATCATAAGGTAGAGCTTGATGTCATGACCGTAGATCAGATCACTCAGGGACAACATGTATAATGAGAACAGAGACGGGCTGTTCTTGAACCCTGTTTAGTAAACATTACCAGCCCTTCACATACTAAAAGATCCTGATTATTCTCCTTCTGCCCCCAGAAAGCCCAGTAATGAGTATTGGATGCTTTCTGGCAAAACCAGATGATCTGAGAATATATGGTCATGGTCTCTGCCCTTGATTTTACTTTTGAAAAGAGGAACAAGCATCTCAATATTAAATAAATTTAAAGTACAAACAAGTATCAAATAAGTTCATCAAAAACAGTTATATTGTGAAACTAACTCAATACCTCTTAAATGCAGATGGCTGAGAAATGGGTGTGATTAATCAGAAGTTTGTTTATTTTGGTCTGTAAAACTATTGCATCATTTTTTTTTTTTGCTTTGATTTAAGAATGAGACATGCAGTTTTAGAAATAAAGGAAATGCCACAATTCTATCAGTGTAATGCAATGCAATTTTTTTTTGCAGATTTCATTCAAATTTTAAACTGTTGTATCATATTCAAATTCTTAAAATTTTTTCTTTGTGAATTGAATTTTAACTAGAGGCAACCAGTAAATTAAAATTTGGCAGACTGCCTCAAGTCCTAAGAGATTTTAAAAATGTAGCAAACCAGTTTTGTCCATGCTCACAAATATGCTTATGATATAAATATTTCTTTTATTTTATACCAGTGAATATTCCTCTAGAGAAAAGGTAACTGTAAACCATTTTGGGGGAAATATTTTAAGCTTTGTAATTTGATTTATTCATGAATAACAGAAAAAAACTTTAATATCTGGAATATACATTATATGGCAAAGTTATTCATCTGAATATTTCTTGTATCGATTTTCTCCTATTTCTTATGAAGTGTTCTGTGCATTAAATTCAAAATAGCTGTGAAAATTATTCAAAATCTGTTTAATTTTCACTATATGTGCCAAATGCATGTCTATATATAGAGACACATATTCAAAGACACACACTCACACAGACACAAATGAGTTGAAAGTGATGGACTTGTGTGTAACTGCATGTTTGGTGGATTTACACTGCAGCCAAGTGGACGCAGGTATGCAAAGAAGGAAGAAACTAGGGAGAAGATAGTCGAGTCTTTAAAACCTAACACCCTGGAGGGTTTGTCATTGTGGTTGCTGTTTAACACACTCTTGGAATTTTAGAACAAAAAATCATCATCAAGGTATCTTTATTAAATTGTAAACTTCTTGAGAGCAGGGATTGCGCCATGTTCATCATTGTATTGCCAGTGACCACATGTGGTAGGCTCTCAATGAATAATGGCCATCGGTTGAATAAATAAATGAATCCTGTCATTTCCTAAATGTTAAAAATGAAAGCAAAGGGACCCACTGAAGTTCCCATGGCTAGTCAGTGGCAGAGCTGGAGCCATTGTCACATACAATGCAGACACGAGGGTTGTCACCTCTGGGCACATGAGCAGATTTTGAAGTAAGGCACAGCCATGTGACTTGTTTCAGCCAAACAAGTATGAGAAGGGACATGAGTCACTTCCAGGTGGAAGCTTTTAAAAGCCAGTGTGCAATTCTCTGTGCTCTGCCTCTTCCCCTGCCACGGTGACTGTAGAAACAGATGTTGATGTAGAGGTGCCACAAGATGGAAACAGCCCGGAATTCTGAGCCACCACGCGGAGGACTGCTGCTCTGGAGAGCCCCCAGACCCACACCGCACTCTGCGTCACGGAGGTGCAACCTTTTGTTGTGTTAAGCCACTGAAGTTTTGCTGTATGTTGTGGCAGCACAAGCTAGCCTGTCTGCTCATACAAGCTAGCTCATACACCTACCAGAGAGGTTAAGAATGTCATCTCTGGGGACCGGATGTGGCTCAAGCGGTTGAGCACCTGCTTCCCACATGGGAGGTCCCGGCTTCGGTTCCCGGGGCCTCCTGAAAAAAACACAGAAACAAATAACAAGTAAAACAAGCGAAAAAAACAACTCAGGGAAGCCAATGTGGCTCAGTGGTTGATCGCCGGCTTCCGACATTCGAGGTACCAGGCTCAATCCCCAGCCTCAGTACCTCCAAAAAAAAAAAAAAGTCAGCTCTGAAGCCAGATTGCCTGGGTTTGAAACCTGGCTCTGCCATTTACCATCGCTGTGGCCTTTGGCTCTGTGCTCATTGCTTTATCAGTAAAATGGAGATAATACTAGTATCTACCTCATAGAGTTGTTCTGAGGATCGAATGAGTTAATTCTTATAGCACTCTCAGAATAAGAAAATGCCATCATCTGTAGTTACTGAAATGGCATTTAACATATAATATTTATTAATGAATATAATATTTCACCCCTAATTTTTAATAATCACACATTTTTTACAAATTTTTAAGAAAGTCTATTTCCTTAATTAGACCAGTTTTCCATGAAAGTGTTTGCTTATCATTATACACCCAATACCCCGCACATCCCTTAGCATATAATAGGCAATCAGGGTTATGTATGGACTAAAGAAAATGAAGGAGCATCATTATTTAATACAAAAGAAAAACAGTTAATTATAGAAATGGAAAGATTTTTCTTAGCAATATAAATGTTTGTCTGAAAAGAAAAGTTTACACATGGTGGTGACTCTTGGAGATGTTTTTATTAAATACAGACATAAAACCAGATACCCATTCTAACCTTTATTATTTAATATTGTTCTAAAGCATTGGCCAACATGAAAATATAAAGCTCTGTGAGAGCAAGGATCTTGTCTGTTTTGTTCACTGCAGAAGCCTGGTTCTCTAAAGAGCAAGCCTAATACATAGCAGGCTTTTAAAAAGGTTGAATAAACGGAACATGACAAAGAAATGGAAGTATACTATTTGAAAGGTGGAAATAAAATCAGCATTACTTGCAGATAATATGAGAAACAAAATAAAACTATTAGAATTAATAATAATAATGGTTAACATTTTTTTTAGGAGGTACCAGGGATTGAACCCAAGACCTTATACCTGGAAAGCAGGCACTCAACCAGCTGAGCTACATCTGCTTATATCAAACAATTTCACGGATGTTGTTTAGTAGGCATTAGAGTGTGCCCAACGCTGTCCTGTGCACTCAATATCAATTATTTTACTTAATTCTAACAACTACCCTATGAGATAGAGAATATTATTCATCTTATCTTACAAATGAGTAAACTAAGTAGAAGAAAGATTAATTTTTTTAAAGTTACCCAGCCATGGAGAGAAATACGTGCTGACTTATTAGCAACTACCAGGTTCCTGATTTGACTATTACAAAGATGCTAAACTTCCCAAGTTAATTTACAGGTTCACTGAATCCCCATTTAAATCCTATTGGAATGACTTTTGATACTTTATGAAGCGCTGGTAAAATTTAATCAGAAGGATAAACAGGTGAGACTAGTTTAAAAACTTGTAAGTGTGTGTGGTGGGGAAGTAATAAAAGGGGACATATTAAAACATACTATAAAACTATAATTATTTAATTGTTCCACTGTCATGGCAAGAAGCAACATAAAGATATTGGACTGTGCAGCCCAGAGACTGACAGTGCAGACTGTGCAGCCAGAGACTGACACTCCTGTGCATGCATAACTGGTTAATGTGCATATATAATTGTTTAACTGCAATAAAATTTTGGAAAAAAAGAGAATAGCTATCAAAACCCTAGCACTAACCTCACACATATAAATAAAATTTAAAGGCATTTGCTGTAATTAGAAAGAATATAAGGATGCCTGTTTTCACCCTCACCATTTAACATTTTCCTGGGGATCCTACCTAATGCAGAAAGACAAAACCAAATAAGAGATATAATGATTAAGAGAGAAGAGCCCAGAGAGAGAGAAATTATGTATGGACAATACGATTATTTATATAGAAAATTCAAGAGAATCTAACTAATATTTAGAACTTATAAGGGAGATCCATGAAGTTTGATATAAAATCAATGTATATAGTAAAAAATAATCCTATACATGAGTAATAACTAATTTGAAAATGCAATAAAAATTATACCATTTATAATAGCAGCCAAAACTATAAAGGACCTAGAAACAAATATTAAAAAAAAGATGTGAAACTCTTTAAGGAAGAAAAATTTTTAAATATTAATAAAATTTTTTTTTAAATAGACCAGAATTAACAGAAAGATATGCCATCCTTATGGCTAGGAGTATTCATCACACACATGGAAACTTTCCCCACATTAAAATACAAATACAATTTCATTCTAATCATAATAGCAACAAAATTCTTAATGGAGTTTAATAAACTGATCCTACATTTCAGAATAGCCAAGGCAATTCTGAAAAAGAACAAAGAGGAGGACATTTTTCTACTTGAAAAAGAAAACTTTCCTAAAGCATTAATAAGATTATTGCTGCAGGGATGAACCAATGGGAAAGAATAAAGGACACAGAGACATTCATGCTTCCCAAGCACATGTGGGAACTTGGTAGATAATAAAAGAGGGATATAAAATCAGTGAGGAGAAAAATGAAATATTTTACATTAGTATGAGAATTTGTGACTTACCAGATTAAAAAGATAAAATTAGATTCTTCCCAGACACTATGTATGGAAAAATTAAGTCCAGATGGATGAAAAGCCTAAATGTGATCAATAAAACCTTACAACAATTAGAAGAAAATACCAGTTATACTTGTGGCTTCAGAATGAGAAAGGATTTCTGAAGATACAAATAAGCAGAGATCATAAAGAAAGAGATTCATAAATTTGTCTACATAAAAATTTTAAATTTCTGTATGAAAATATACTCTATAACAAAGCTAAAAGTCAAACACAAGCTGGGAGCAGATATTTGAAATATGTATAACTGACACAAAAATTTCCTACCAATCAACAAGAGACAAACAACCCAATAGAAAAATGAGCAAAGAACATGAGCAGAAAATTCACTGAAGAAGGAAGTCAAATGGCCAAAAACATATGAAAAGATGTTCAGATGCACTAAAAAATCAGTGAAATAGCTGATTTAAACTTTTAAAATGAGATGTGATTTTACAATGATAAGCTTTGCAAAATGAAAAAAAAATTGTGACAATACAAGTCTTGGAAAAGAAGTGAAAAGATGGTATTGTTCATGCATTACTGATGGGAATAAAACAGATATATCTATTTAAGAAAAAAAGAACTTAAGAAAAAATATGTATGGATAATCATTATACTCATGACTGCCAGCCAGCTGACCATCAAGGTGGGTGAGTAACTAGTTTTCCAGAGGTCACAATTGCATTTAAAGGTTATCAGAAAAATGCTTAAGCAGTTTATCAGAAATTCTCACTTCTTCCCACAAAGAGGTTTTGCATAATATACAAAAAATGTTCTATTGTAGATAATGTTTAAGACAATTTTTCCATTACAACCTTTTTAAAAGAGCAATCTGGCAATAGATGGTAATATTATAAGTTCATGTACCTTATTATCTTACAATTCCACCATTTATACACACTTGTACCTGACATGTATAGAGATATTGACTGCAACACTGTTTGCAGCAAAAGTCAAGAGCAATGCAAGTGTCCCTCAGTATAGAAACGGAGAAAGCTGCTATAGTATCGTCATGCTACATAGGCAGGGAAATTGAATAATGAGGTCAAAATGTAATAATGGGATAAATCTTGAAAATACAATATTGAGTTTTAAAAAGCAAGTTAGGAAAGTATGATATGTGTAGGATGATAACATGGGTAAAAATTTAAAACACACTAAGCAGTTTAATGCTTTCTTTTGGAGCACTTGCACTTGAGATTAAAATAAAAAACAATTGTTTAGAATCACACCATCTTCATGATGGGATTGCCTCTGGATAAGGGCAAAGTGGGGAAAGGAGAGTGGGAAATGTTACTAGAGAAGGGAGTTAAGAAAATCGCTATTTCATCTATAGCCATATATATTTTTTTAAAATCAGAAGCAAAATATCAGCATTTGTTAAATTTGGCAGGGAGGTACATAGGTAACTGTTACATTATCCTTTGTACCTGCTTTTCTGCATTATTTTAATTTAATTAAACCTGTATATAATGTCTAAGACTGGATGAATGATAGATTTGACTTCATAAAAATATAAAACTTATCAAAATCAAAACCTAATAGACAACAATTTAAGATGAAAATATTTGTAACAAACATGATAGACAAGCATTAATATCCTTAAGATATTATAAGTTCATGCAAATCAATAACCAAGGAGCCAAGGACATGAGCAAATAATCAAAGAAGAGTCAATCCAGAAAAAGCATTTGACCTCATTAGTAGTCAAAGATATAAAAATGTGTAATTAAAATAACAAGGTGCCCTTTATCACTCATTTTTAAAAATACAATAATCAGTGCTGGCTAGAGCAAGAGAGTTCAGACACTCTCACACATTTCTAGTTAGAGAGTAAATTATTTCAACATTTCTGAAAAGCAATTTAGCAATAGCGGTCAAGAGTCTTAAAAATATTCATATCATTTAACACAGTCATTCCACTTCTAGGAATCTGTCCTAAAGAACTACTCTGAAATGTGTACTAAATTTAAGGCATACACACACAAGTATTGTGGAGTGATTTATAATAGGGAAAAACTGTAAATAGCCTAAACATCTAAAGATGGGAGAATGAACTTTCCATTCTAAAATAATAATTTTAGAAAGAGTATTGAAAACCAGTTGCTATATTTAAGGATGAGGAGAATGGCCAGCATGGAGCAACTGGAGATGACTGCTGGCAGTCCCATTCCAACGCATGTGCTGCCCAGCCCTGCACAGGGAGCTATGCTCTGAATATCAGAGGACCGGACAGTTGACAGAGTTGATTGGAGGACTGCTAAAGGCCAGAATTTGAGAGAGAAAGAACCTTTATTGACACACATGTTCCACTTCTCAAAGCATGGAGAAATTCCATATGCCATAGAAATGAGGTCTCAAAACTATGCCCATTATGGAAATAAAAATAAATAAATAAATTTACTGCTGAAATAAAATGTGCCCCATCTGGCTAACATTTGGAGATTTGTTTTCAGTCCACATTGCTACAAACACATTTGACAGTTCCCAGGGTAATTGGCTGGAGTGTCAGTGCATAAATAAAACTGAAGAACCAATTCTGGGTGGAAAAAAAGGAGACATTCTCGGATGCTCCCAAAGGCATAGGTCTAGTGTTTTGAGTTAAGGTGCTAATTTGCTTGAATAAATACATACATAAATAAATAAGGAGTGGGCTTTTTATAGAGAATGTAACTATTCAAAATCTTATGAGAAATTTAAGCCAACATGTGTGATATAAAGGACAAGTGTTGTAGAAGGTTGGCCTCAAAAGAGAGTAGAGTGTTTGAGAGTTAGCTACATCGCACCTCCCTTTCAGGACAAGATAGATGGTAGTGGGGTTGGGGATTTCAGAAGCCAGGGTGGGGTGGGAGCTTCTAGGCTTTTAGGCTACGGGCTCAGAACCAGGAAAATATAATAGGCAGAATCCAAGAGGCCAAGGTGAAATACAGAGACAAAAAGGTGTGAATGAGTCCATCCAAAGACAACAAGGCAAGGGGAAAACTCCATGATTCAAGGGTAAACTAAATGAGGACTGCAAATGGTGATGGTTGTTGGGGATTGAAT
>PVKH010025375.1:0-13415 GCA_004027955.1 Chaetophractus vellerosus | reverse complement strand
GAATACAGTAATTTGAATTGTGTAAGATTTTATTTTTAAGATTTATTTATTTACTCCCTGCCCTCCGCCCCTGGTTGGTTGTGCTTGCTGTCTGCTCTCTCTTCTCTGTGTCTGTTCATTGTATGCTCTCTGTGTCTGCTTGTCTTCCTTTTAGGAGGCACCAGGAACCAAACCCAGGACCTCCCATGTGGGAGGGAGGTGTCTAATTGCCTGAGTCACCTCCACTCCCTACTTGTTGTACCTCTCATTGTGTTTCCTCCTTGTGTCATCTCATGACATCATCTTGTTGCATCAACTTGCCACGTCAGCCCCTCGCATCAGCTCACTGTCTTGCTCGTCTTCTCTAGAAGGCACTGGGAACTGAACCTGGGACCTCCCATGTAGTAGGCAGGCGCCCAACTGCTTGAACCACATCTGTTTCCCTGTCTAGGATTTTATAATGAATGGAATCAAGAGTATGTACTCTTTTGTCTAGCTTCTTTCATTCAGTATAGTTATTTTGAGATTCATCCACGTAGTTTCATGTATCAATAGTTCATTCCTTTTTATTGCTTAGTAGTATTCCATTCTATGCCAATACCAGAGTTTGTTTACTTATTCCCCAATTGGTGGCCACTTAGCTTGTTTCCAGTTTGGGCGGATTACAATTCAAGCTGCTATGAATATTCATATACAAATCTTTGCATAAGCATTTGCTTTCTTTTCTCTTGAGTAAATACTTAAGAGTCAAATGTCCGAATCCTAGGTGAGTGTATGTTGGCTTTTTAGAAACTGAGAGACTGCTTTCCAATGTGGCTGTATCATTTTCTGTTGCCAACAGCAGTGTATGAGAGTTCAAGTTTCTTCACGTTCTCACCAATTCTTGGTATTGTCATTCTTTTTAATTTTAGCAATTGTAATAGGTGTATATAGTGGTATCCCACAGTTTTAATTTGCATTTCCTTAATGACTAATGATGTATCTTTTTCTGTCCTTTGACTTTTAACCTATCTGTGACTGTATATTTAAAGTGCATTTCTCATAGGCAGCAAATAATTGGGTGTTGCTTTTTTAAAAATCCAATTTGACAATATCTACCTTCTAAGTTGCGGTCTTTAGATCATTTTTATTTAATATGATCATTGATATGGTTAGGTTTAAGTCTCTTGTCTTGTTATTTGTTTTCTACTTGTCTCCTATGTTCTTTGTTCCTTTTTTTGAAAAGGCCTTATTTTGGATTAATTGGGTATTTTTTATGATTCCTTTTATCTCCTTTTTTGGCTTGTTTGCTGTAGTTCTTTGTTTTGTTATTTTTGTAGTTGCTTTAGAGTTCATAGAATGAATTTTTCAACTAACTTTCTATCTACAAGTGATATTATACCAATTCATGTATGACATCAGAACCTTATAATATTATTTTCTATTTCTCCTCTCCTGCCCTTTATGGTACTGTTATTAAACATTTTACTTATACATAAGTTATAAACTCCCCAAAGTACTGTTATTTTTATAAACAAGTATCTTTTGAAGAGACTTAAATAAAAATATTTAAAAATTTTATCTCCAGTGCCTTTAATTTCAGAGTCATTGGCCTTCTGCCTGCGACCTTCCTTCACTGTTTCTTGCAGTACTGATCTGCTGGTGATCATTCTTTCAGCTTTATTTCATCCTTGTCTTTGGAAGATATTTTCATGGCTATAGAATTGTATGTTAATAGTTTTTTTTCCTTTCAGTACTTTAAAGATGCAACTCCACTATCTTCCATTTGCATTTTTTTTCTGTTGACAAATCTGACGTTAATTTTATTTTTATGTCGTGTATCTTTTTTCCTCTGGGAACTTTTAAGATTTTTTTTTTCTTTCTGTAACTGGTTTGGGCAATTTGATTTTGATATATGTTGGTGTAGGTTTCTTCATGTTTTTGGGGGTTTATTTCTTGCATCTGTGAGTTTTTAGTTTCCATCCAGTTTGAATGTATTTTTCTGTCCCTCCATCTTTGGGGACTCCAGTGAAAAGTATATTAGGCTGCTTGAAGTTGTCCAACAGCTCACTGATGCTTTTCATTTATAAAATTACTTTTTCTCTCTGTGTTTCATTTTGAATAGCTTTTTTTTATGTCTTCAATTTTACAAATCATTTCTTCTGTGGTGTCTAATTTGCTATTAATTGAATCCAGTGTATTTTTCAACTCAGACATTGTAGTTTTCATCTTTAGAAGCTCAGTTTGGGTCTTCTTAATATCTTTCATTTTCTACTAACCTTTGGGAACACATGGAAGACAGGTATAATAACTGTTTTAATGTCCTTTTCTGCTATTCTAACATCTGGGTCAGTTATGGTTCAGTTTCAATTGATTATTCCCCACATCATATGCTGTATTGTCCTGCTTCTTTGCATAACTGGGCATCTCTGAATGTCAGATATTGGTAATTTTATCCTGTTGGCTGCTGGATAATTTTGCATTTGCTATAAATCTTGAGCTTTGTTCTGGAATGCAGTAAATTTATTTGGAAAGAGTTTAATCCATTCAGGTTTTTCCCAATTTGGGCTAATTATTCTCCACTCCAGAGGGAAGTCCTTGCTAAACATTTTATTCAATGTCCCTTGAATTTTGAGTTTTCCAGTCTGTTTGGTGGAAACAGGTACTATTCCCAGCCTTGGAAGGGTACTAGGCATAGTTTCTCCTTTTAGACAGCTATTTCACTGACCTTGGGTAATTTCATCTTGTATTTGTGCTGATCAGAACTCAACTTTTCAATATTCAGTAATCAAGGCTTTTGCAGATCTCTGGGGTTCTCCCTCTGTGCAGCTCTATTCTCTTTGGTACTCTGTCCCTGCAAAATCTCATTGCCTTAGTATTTCTGGATTCTGAGCTGCCTCCTCAATGCAGGGAGCCCATTGGTGCCCCCAGTGCCACATCCTGGAAACTCTCTGAAGGTAATTGGAAGATGCCCCTTGTTTGTTTCTCATCTCTCAGGGATCACTGTCCTTTGATGCCTGATGTCCAGTGTCTTGAAAACTGTTGTTTCATATATTTTTCTTGAACTTTTTGGTCGTGTCCATTGGGAAGGTAAATGTGGCCTCTGTTACTCCATCCTTATAGGAAGCAAAATCTCCTCCTTGGATTTTGTGAGGACCAAGGGGCAGGTTGGCAGAAGAAGCACAACAGTGTGCCTCAGAACTTGGCTCAACGCTCAAAACCCTGGAGCTATATTGGTATTGCTATGATTCCAACCATTATTGGTTCACCTTTTCTGGTAGTTCGCCGTGGTGAACACATTTTGGCTCACACACACACAAGTCTTAATTAAAACCAAGGGTTGATCTCCTGGATCTCGGTCTTCACTCAGGAGGCCAGTGACATAGAACAGCCTATTTTTATCACTTAGTAAGTTAAGTGTTTTCCTGAAAGCTTAAGTAGCAACTTGGTGAGCCCAGGAAGTTTGGGGAAGATACTGGTCTCCCATTAGCACATGCTATGTCTTTGCATCACATGAGGCAGAGTGACCAAATGAAACCATTCCTTTCACCTCAGGCGCATGAGGCCAGATCCCCACTCCGACACGCTTACCAACAAATCTATCAAAGTTGTTTTCCTAAAGTTCTTTACTTTCTCCTAAAGAGACAAAAGGTATCGGGTACCACTGTAGGAGGTTTAACTAAAAGTAGACTTTCAGGGGGAATAGAATTACCAATATGACCCAAAACTTCAAATTCCTTTGGATTTTCAATACATATACTTACACTTTTCCATCATTTCTTTCCACCATGATCTTGGAGGCTCCCACTCTGGGTAGAGTTGGGTTGATCACATTGTTATACCAAATAAATTTCACCTTCTGCACATCCCCAACATTCACATTTGAGTCAAACTCATTGGAATGAGTATTTCCTGATTGGAGATAGCCCCTTGGGAGTTAAGAAGTTAACAAAGACATACGTGAAAATACATATATATATATATTTTTTTACAATGCATATCTAGCTGAGATAATTGATATCATATTTGTCATTTTAAATCTTAAGTAAATGCAGACATGTATGCTAACTCAGTGGTAGTTCACTTGCTACCCGTGCCTCACTTTCTCTTAAAAGTCATGCTTACTTTTATAAAACCTCAAACATGTTTTAGTCATAATCTCGCCACAATTTAATAAGCGATGCATCATGATATCATCTTTCCCCAGCTGTTTTTGTGGACAGTATAATTATTTACCGATTATAAAACATATACCAGGGATCGAAAATAAATCTTTTAACAAAATAAATATCAAAGGCTTTCTCAGGAAACAGCAAAGAAAAATTTCGAAACAGAATCCTGAAAAGTATTAAGGCACGGGGGTGAAGCAATCTCTTAATTATGTGTCGGTACTATATACATTTACATATCAATGAATAAACAATAATGAAGATAACAAATTATACATCCAAAATATTCCAGCATTTTAGGAACTTAGAGTAAAATGTCACTCACTTGAAAATTTCATACTGCTTCGAGTTTCCTTTATTCCCAAACAAAGAAACTAGGACATGCCCTGTAACTGACTTTCCTGACAGTGTGACAGACACCTTATACCTCCAACCTGCATGAAAAAAAATTGCAAAATGTCAGCTTGTAGAGAGACTTCGCTGAAAAAGGGTTAATTTGGATTCACTTCTGCAGAATTTTGAATAATTTATATATGGTGCTGGTAATTCTTCTGAGCATCTAGGCATGCCTTATCTAAATGTTCAGGGTTCTGGCATTGGGAAGGGCCAGAATCTTTCTGGTCAATAGATGTGTATTTTCAAACAAAGGGACTAAAAATCAACCTGGTTTGCATCCAATTTTTAAAATCTAACAATTATTCTTGAATAATCGTTCAAGTTGTAAGAACTTTATGTTAAAAGATTATGTTTTCATCAGTTTCCTGCATTTCCAGATTTAGAGTAATGTCATTTTGTTGTGGTGGTTTAGAGAGTCTACAGTTATTTCCAAATAATTTATAATTTGGATTTCCACTGCCATTGGGGATTTATTAATTTATGGAATCAAAAGACAGTTCCCTTGGTGCTAGTCAATAGTGAACTGTCAGTTTTTGCCATTTAGAGCTAGCTTGGGCCAAGTCAGGGAAAGGAAAAAATTTGTCTTTAATTTTTAGAATGCTGCTAACCCCATGGATTTCCATCCAAATAGTTTTCTTCCTCTGTTGCCCAGTGAAAAACCCTGGAGCCTGTACCCCATCCCTCATATCCCTCCACCCTCGAATTCCCATCATCCATGGAGTATTCAATCCTAAGTAGCTCTTGACTCTGTCACCTCCTTTCCATTCCCACAACTTCTGTCATCTGTCTCCCGGAGGACTCTTTCTGCTTGCACAAAACCTCAGAATTTTGCTCAGTAAAATGTGTGAATACAGTGGCCAGTACAGATGAAGACTTGGAAATCAGTCCCAAAATCAAATGTGAAGAAGTTTATTTTTCTATCATTGATAGTTCAGGGCCCCAAACTCTGTTTTGTGACCCAAACTAGTCATAATTACACTGAGCGTTGGGTTTGGGCAGCTTTCCACTTTGAAGAGTGGTTTTAAATTTACAGATTTTGTGTGGAAAATCAATATCACATTTTCAATGGACATGACAGAACACAGAGCATTAAGAATTTAGAGCAAATAAGGTAGAAACTTACGGGAAAAATTACTGGCATCACCAGTGTTTAGATAAAATTTCTGACCCACTCCATTGGTTTTCCCAGGAAATCTATCAGCATAATGACCCATCTGTGGGCAGCCTCCACTTGGACAGGGAAAACACTTGCCCTAGTGAAAGTAAACACAGGAGGGTGGAAGATGCTCTTTCTTTTAATAGTGTACCATCTTTCCCCCCATGATACTGCAATTCAAATATTCTAAAGTCAATTCTCATGGTAAAGGGCATTTGAAGAGTATTTCAGAAAAGGTTAAAAATTCCTATTATGAAAATGGATTATTTACAATAATAAATGTTCAGTATCACTGTTGAATAACACAATACTAACAAAAATATAAAAAATCACACAATGGGAAATTATATACATACATACATATATATATATATATATATATATATATATTCTCTTTTGCCTTTCTAAATTGCCCCAGTTGGCCCAAGACATACCCTGCCTGCAAGGTGGCTAGTGTTTATTTTAGAAGGATTGCAAAGAGAAATAACAGGAGGTGATAATCAGCTTCTGAACTGCAAAATAGGATCCCTTAGGAAGACAAGTTCAAAAGTCAGGCTTTTCTCAATTCCTTTAACTCCAGTTTAGCATATCAAGGCTTGAAGGACTCAAATCCCAGACTTCTCCCTAAGTGAAGGGAAAATGCCCCAGTTGGTCATTCAGGCTTAGCTAGGAAATTGGTGTCTGGAGAGGATGGATATGATATAAGAAAAGGTCCATTCTTTCTGTTTCAAGGAATTGTGGAAAAAAGAGAGAGAGCAACAGAGTGGGGGTGGGGACAAGCATTCCAATTCCCACTAGGGAGGAAAGCTACCCCACGATAGAGGCCAGTGGTAGACTCCTCAATCAATGGAGATGATGGACTTGGCAGAGGCTCGGGGGTCTGCATCCAGGTAAGGGGAGACTGAACCAGAGCTCTCAGAGGACATTGCCCATGCCAGAAAAATAGACCAGGCCCAGACTTCACGTGCAATTGCCATCAGTGCAGTGGGATATTGCCCAGGTCCAAAGGAGCCATGGGACCCTCCACCACGATCTGCACGTCTTCCCCTCTGCCGAGCACATACACTAACCATGACCACCTTGGAGAGAAGCGGATGAGGGGGTCCAATGTCTGAGAAATATGCAAGACTGAGAATTTTTCTTATAAAAGTGACTAAACATTGCCCGCAAGGACTGTTCATATTATTAAATCAGAATAAGTTTTAACTGGATGAGACCCAAAGCTTTTTTGATTGTTTGTTCTTCCATTACCTAGAGGACTGGGGACTTGAGAAGAAGAGAATAAAGTAAGACCAAAGAAAGGGGGTTCATTCTTACTGCATATACAAGCTTGAGTATGAATAAACTATGTAACTCCCTTATAATAGCCAATATTTGTTGAATGCTAATTATTTTATTTTAGGCTGTGGGCTAAGCCTCTTTCATTCAATCCTCTCACCAAACCCATGGAGTCATACCATAATTACTTCCATTTACTAATGAAAAAAACCTGCTTTAGAGAAGTTAAGTATTTTGCCCAAAGTTACTTAGCTATTTAACGGTGAAAGCAGAATTCACATCCTCTCTCTTAATCACAAAGGTATATCTCCTTGGTGATTATTATTTCACCTGGCTAGTTCCTTGACATTTTATTTATTAAATGGTATAAGTGACAAATTTTGATTTGGTAAAATTTATAGTAAAAAAAATCCAATTTTATGAAACAATAGAGTAGATATTTCATATTCAAGATCACATTTAAGCATCTAACCTAGGTATCTAGAGAATCCCAAACAAGAGGAAGAGTCAAAAAATAATCTTGGAAAGCATGAGATTGCATAGTAATAGCCACACACCCATAATTATATAATTTAAAAAGTCAGCATTTAAGAAAATTTCCCATTTTCATCAGCATCCCATAGACATAGCTCAAATTCTCATAGGCTGTTTTTCATTGAGAACTACTTCCAAAGCAAGTTTGAAATTTTACCTGATACATCCGGAAGAGATCTAGAATGAAAGCATTTCCACTTACAAGACGTTTTTCTCTAAAATTCGGTAACCCATTATAACTATGAAAAGTTGCTTGAATGAAGAGTGCAAGTGAAAAGCATGAGTAGTTTGGCAGTCGTGTGGTAATAGTCATTGAATGTAGCTGTGTACGGCGAATCACGCCAGTCACGAGAATATTCCACCTAATATTTTTTTAGGTGGAAGCTGGAGTCTACTTACTGCGCTGAAAACGCTGTAAGAGGCACAGGAGAATCCAGCAAAGCCATCAGGGTTGACGATGCTATCAGAATAATACTTGTAGCTTCTTAGGTGATTACAGGCCACAAAATCCCGAGTTCCTTTGAAATCAATCATGATTACACGTCAGCGACAGATTTTAGTTTTCCAGGTTAGTGACTTGATCAGAATATAGTTGTTGAATAGATTTCTCTAATTAGCGTCCACTTAAGGCGGTCACAGATAAAAATCTTTTACGAAGTGCGTCTATATTTTGTGATGTAACAAGAACTTTTTAAAGACTACAATAGATAGACCATAGTTAAATGAAATGGAAAAATAACTCTAGAAGGGAAAGATTGGAACGTATAGGTATAAGTGGAAAGTAATGTCTTCCCTGAATGAGCCCGGAGGAAAGTTGACTGCACATAACTTTTTTTCCATTAGTCTTCTCATGCCCCTTTCCCAAAATTAAAAGCCTCAGAGAATGCTCGGGGACACAGTTAAAAGTTCTTTGTTATATAAGATGTGAGAGCTGTACAATATCAAAATATTTAGCAGTTTGGGCAAAACATAATTGAAACCTTCTCAAGGAAATCTCTTTATAGAAAGAATGGTTTTACCTTCCCAGATCCCATTTATATCAATAATCTGAGAGATAATGTTCTTCTGACATCCGGGCATTTGCTCTCCTCCGTTTGGAAAGAAGTCTAGGTGGCCCACGGTTTGACTCATTCCAAACCCTGAGGAGTTTTAAGACAAGGGAAGGTTGGTGTTAGTGCACAGACTCCAGGCGGCGAGCAGCTGACGACTTCAGGAGGCCACGTCGAGGAGCTCACCCATGTACGGGATGACAGGCAAAGCGTCCGTGTGAATGACATCCACAAACATGGCATCACCGGGGTCCAGTCGGATTAACTCGGGAGTGCCCTCAAAGCAAGGCTCAGCAGGGTCCAGCCCTAGAGTGAATTGGAGGAGTCGGTATTTATACAGATTTACCTTTTGTCATGAGTTACAGATATGAGCACAGGCACTGGCTGTATTCATGAATTCCGTGTGGAAAGAGAGAAGCTAGTTCTGCCCTGCCTTACCAATTAAAAAAAAAATACTTAAAAATAAAAAAAAAATACTTTAGATTACATAAATGATACATAAAAAGTGTAGGGGATCCCCATATGCCCCACTCCCTACCACCTTCCCACATTAACAACATCCTTCATTAATAAGTGTGGTACATTTGTTACAATTGATGAACACATGTTGGAGCAATGCCACTAAGCACGGATTATAGTTTACATTATAGTTTACACTCTGTCCCACACAGTTTTGTAAACTATGACAAAATATATAATGACCTGTACCCATCATTGCAACGTCATTCAGTATAATTCCAATGTCCCGAAAATGCCCCCATATTACACCTGTTTTTCCCTTTCCCTCCTCAGAACCTCAATGATAAAAGTTCTTCTGTTGCTTGACGTCATTGTCCCAGAAGTTCCCTGAACGATCTTTGAAGGGAAATCAGCTTCCAGTTTGCTGTTGGCATTAAAGTCAATCTCCCCAAACCATAGAACTTGCCTTATGGATGCTTAGTCACTGGGGGACAAGCTTCAGCACCAGCAGCAGTTACAAGGAAAAAGCCAGACTATGGGAGACACCGGCCCCCTAAAGCTTTTCTGATTACAATAGTCCCCACTAGACTATAAACTCACATGAGGGCAAAGACCGTGGCTATCATGGTCACCAGAACCCCAACAGGACCTAAGCAGACTCTCATCAACATTCACAGAGTATAGGAAAAATGTTTTGTGTGGAATATCTCTCCAGCAAGTTAACAAATAGGCATTCCAGATGACTGCACCCATCCAAAGGCAACCAACTTCTCCAAAGCATTAAAAAGAATCAGGAGGTCAGAGACAGTTGAAAGATGCAGGAGGAAAGTGGTTGTTCACTGAAATACCTCTTAAGTCCAGGACACTAACAACTTTCTCATAAGGGTTGCTTTAGGACCTTGGTATCCAACAAGTGACCCCACTGGCCAAATGCAGCCATTCTGAGGTTCGTAGAATAATATTTTTCATCCTATTAGCAGCACGTGGAACTGGCAGTGCAGGCTGACCACCTGCCCCTCACAGCTCTTGGGTAATTGACTTTGTTTGGGCTAATTAGCAACAGCTACTGAAACTGAATATAATTAATTATACAATTTGAGCTCTTCAGGTTTAATTCTATTCAATTTACACCATGAAACTTGTGCTTTGTGCATGTCTGACAAAGGGAAATAGGGATCATTAAGGCCTCCAGATGTTCCTAATTCACATTTTAGTCACATGCAGTATTTATGTTATACAAGCCTCTGTAGATAAAAGGTTGATATCAATAAAAAACATTTGCAAGGCCTCAGAACAGATCACTTTCCCTTCTGATTACGTGGCCCAGTTTGGAAGACGTGATAGCTTGTGTCCTTAGGTAAAAGGCAGGGCTGCACCAGGTTCCCACCCCGTATTACCTTTCAGTCCAATTTTGCAGCTTTCATAGTTTTGACCCACCTGTGATTCGCCCAATTTTCCCATTGAACCTCCTTCCAGTTTCCGCAGCGGCGTGGGCACCCAGGCTGTGGCCAATGATATGCACATCAGAAGGTGAGTACCCGAAGGCTGACTGTTGGAAAGAAAACATCTCAGAATGTGTTCAAGTATTGCAAAATTAAACATGCGTACAGAAGAGAACCACCAAAAACTTGATTTTTAAGAAGATATACCACTCCATCAAAGCAATTGATTTTCATGGGTTGTGTTTTTTTTTTTTACAGTTATATAAGAAAATGGAAATGGATTCGACTTTTAAATTGGTAAAAGTAGGGCTTAACTTTTGTCATTTTACCCTTGATGGATATGGTCAGTAGGAAGAGTTATTACCCAGAGATGATGAAGCAAGAATTTGGATTAGAAAATAATGAAAGCAATTACTTAAGCACATTCAAGGTTAACATTTTGGTTACTTCAAGCATATTCAAGTTTAACATTTTGGTTACCAAGTCAGATTAGCTTATTATCATTGTGCTTTTCTTAAAACAAAAACAAAAAATCAAACAACTAGTTTAATCTTGAGGTTGACATTTCATTGTCAACTTGGTTTAGCAACTGGTAAAGTTCAAATACTGGTGGAATTCAGTGAAAATAGCCCACCTGCTTGCTTGGTTCAATTAATTATTTTTCAAAAATTAGTTTATTGAATTAAATAGGTTTAGTGATGAAGCCCATATCTAGATTTTTCTATTTTTCTTTACAACAAAGGTGAAAGCAAAATCTCAGGAGAGAAATGTCAGTACCAATTATCACACCTAGAGCCTTTTTTTTTTTTTTTAAACAGAATCCAGACAGCAGCATATATGGGCACAAAGAACCACAAGGAACTTACCTGGAGAACTTCAACAAAATAGGCCATTTCTGCTCCCACAATCCGGATGTTTTGGGAAGCCTGTGTGTACAGAGTTCGGGAACCACTTTTCCAGTCCACGCAGATGCAGTTCACGTTTTCCACCTGAAAGAAGTTCTGGTAGAACAGACACAATAAATGGGTAAATAATTCAGGCTTTTTATTAATTACTAACTAACACATTTTAGAACTAGCGTAAATTCCCTCTTTGATGTATATAATATCATGCTTGCTTTAAATTCCAAGCAATGAATAAAACTTCTAGTCTGTTATGGATATGAATCACTCTAAAGTTTAAGTGGCTTCAGTTAGAGGTTTAGTCAGAGGGGGAACTGGATTCTTGGGATTTCCACAGCAACATAGGCATAGCAATTTGATTCATGGAAAAATGGCCCAGTCGGTTGTTTCATTAGAACATCGTAAATGTCATAAGGCATTGTCTTACTAGAATGTGTGGAAGGACCATTGCCTGTCTTGTTTACAGCTGTGTCTTCAGTGCCTAGAACAGTTCCTGGCACATAGTAGGTGTTCAATAAATATTTGTTGAATAAGTGAATGAAAGACTATGTTTGAACCCCTTAGCTAAATATATTGAAGATAAATGAGTAAACTTTTCCACGATGGAAAAACTTATCAAAGTTTTTAATAAACAGGCTTTACTATATATCACTGAAGAGCTATTTTACATAAAAACATAACCTTACCATATATATACTAGAAGCCTTGTTTGATGGGGATCAATTATGGTTACATGAATGTTAGATTTGGTAGGAATGTTGTTTGTTGGAGTATTTGTGTATAAATATCCCCACCTTGTTCCAAAAAGAAATTGAGAAAATGAAGCAATCTTAGAAATCATCTCTAACTCTCTCATTTTACAGATGGGAAACTCTAAAGAAGGGAGATAATTTGCTAATGTTACTGTTAGCTCATGATAGAGCCAAAACTGGACTTTAGGACCTCTAACCTCCTGGTTTAATCCACTTGCTTCTCCGTCACAATGCAACAGTGTAGTCAAAACCAAATCAAGTGCCTCTGGGATCTTGGAAATAGATTACCAATATCAAAGATTTTACATTCTTTTGAGCTGAGATAGCAATTATTTTTCCCCTGTTGTATAGAATGTTATCCTTTATCCCCCTCCTCCATCTCCCATAATCATCAGCATTAAGTTTTTTCTGGAGGCAAGTTATGGTTTTACTCTGATTATTTCTAAACTCGTGAAGTGAATAGGCTCTAGCTTATTCATTTCAGCTGTTTCCAGGATCAGTGAATGCCTTGAGCTGACTCAGTTTAACCTTCGGCTTGAGTCATAGACAGGCCTAAAATTACATGGGTTTAGGCTGACCCTTGTGCCTTTTTTTTTTTTTTTTGAGACCTCCAAAGAAATGACTGTCTTCGTGTCAGTGTTGGCCACAAAAACTTGATAAGTACACGAATAAACAAATCAGTAATGAAGTTGCTTGAGTACTAGTAGCTACTAAGAAAATTCGTTCTATTTGGTTTTCTTACAATTCTTCATTATCACAGGGAACATCGCCAAAGGCAAATTAAAGATAATGGGGTCACTGCTTGCAGTACATGCTAAAACAACAGAAGTCAGAAACGACAACCTACCAGTTTTTTTTTGTTTTCTGAGCTATTGTTACTATAGGATCAAAGAGTAGCAAGTGAAAATAAAAGGAAAAGATTTAGTTTGTGCAAAATGAGATATTTTAGCTGTTCTTGTGGAAATTAAAAGCCATTGAAGAAACAAGGGTCTCTGGTTAACTGGTGTGAAGCAGGATGGCAGCATATGCTACTAAAAGTTTGAAATCCCTTGTGTTAATCACTAAATGACCACTGCCTCCAGCCTCCAAATTCCTGCCAACCATATTGGCCTGAGTGCCCCTGGTCCTTCCCCCAGACCCCCTCCTGGGCATCCTGTGGGAGCCTCAGGCCCAGCAGGGGTCAAAGTGTTCTCCAGTGCCATGTGGTCAGCATTTGTGCTGGTTGGCTGGGGCTTATGCCTTTTCAATTGCTAGATATCACTCCAGAAACAACCTTGCCTTAAGAGATTATGCCTCACCCTGCACATATCGGACAGCCAG
>PVKH010025374.1:0-13422 GCA_004027955.1 Chaetophractus vellerosus | reverse complement strand
AGGTCCCAGGGATCGAACCCAGGTCCCTCCATATGGCAGACGGACGCCCAACCCCTTGAGCCACAGCCACACCCTGCATCTAGAATTTTATGTCAATAGTCATATGGCACGTATTCTTTGTCTGGTTTCTAAATGTTTTGTTGTAAGATTCACCCTGTTGATGCATGTTGCTGTGTGCCTCATTTTCATTGCAATAAAGTCTCCAAATCTTGGCAACAATTATGAGCTGTGGTTCACCCTCCTCACCATTACAACACCTGAAAAAAATTTTGGACTTTATAAAGAGAGGAAGGAAACAAAAGTTTATTTGAGTGTCTACTTTGGTTCAGGCACCAAAAATCTAAATGCTTGGATGAGAAGAAAGAAGTGGTTTTGTGTGTGTGTTTCAGTTTTTATATGTAGAGTATTCTATAAGGGATGTAAAAGTTATGGAGGATATTCTGTTCCTTATTTTCAAAATACAAGGTCGTACAGGTTTGTGTGTGTGTGTGTGTGTGTGTATGTGTGTGTTTGCTTGCATATCTCTGAAAACTTCTTCCCCCCCCCCCATGGAGAGAGAAAAGTTTCTTTCAGGGAGTAAATTGTCAGGACATTTTTTTTAATATCAGAAAGTATAATTTTATGAGTAAAATTAAATCTGCTGTGGGATTAGTCTACATTTCTCTTTTTTTAAATTAATTTTTTATGTTTAAAGAAGCTTTAGAGTACATAACTGTTACATAAAAAATATAAAGGATTCCCTTATGCCCCACTCCCTTCCCCTCCCACACTTTCCCACATCAACAACATTGTCAGGACCTTTTTAAAATCTGATGTGTGTTTCTATATTTAGATATTTCAATGTGCTGACATGACAAGTAAAAATTTACTTTGGTTAGATTACAAGTTTGGACATCAGTTATTACCTTCTTTCCCCTAGTGAACAGAGATAATGTAAGATAAGAATATTGATAAAATTTATTCAATCTGATGCTTGATTTAAAAATAAACACAAAACTTTTACATCTATAAAGTACAGAGATTTTCAAGCAGATGCTTTCCTTATCTTCCAAATGTCTTAAACAGATTCATCTTTATGTACTGGTTCATTTAAAAATAGACCTATCTTCTTCAACATATATATCTATGAATGGATGGATTAAAATCCACCAAGGATTTTAATAAATAACAGCACTTCTACTATCATTCTCTCTTACCTATGAAGAAAGATTTTGTATTATGTTTGCAGGATCAAGGTCTAAATTAGAGGTGTCACCAAACAAGGTTCCAGCTACTTTGAGCATATTTAGGTGGTGATTGTAGTGAGGTAGAGAAAGTCTTCTGAGTCTATATCAGGTGTTTTATTCTCTTCTGAAAAGCTGCCTTACTACATGTCCAAGTTTGCATGTCCATTTCTTACTCTAAAGGGAGAGGAAGTAAAATTTTCTCCCTATTACCTGTATTCAAACAATACAATTTCAACATATAGTGAACCCTCAGTTACTATTTGGAAGTTGCCACTCTAGGTTACAGAGCTGTGGCAGCGAGCACATCTGTGCAATCCACGTTCTTTACAGCACCCCCTAGGAGTTTTGGGTGACATTTTAAAGGACTTCTTGCCACCAAAAGGCCTTACTACCAATACTGTGTTTGTGGATACAGAGAGAAACACAAGCAGCTTATTGACTTTGTTTATCCATTGGCCCTAGTGATAGAACTGAGTCCCCAGAGGAGGAAGCAATTAAAATTTGCTGATTTCGAGGGGGTAGGAAGCAAAATGTATACTTTATTTGTATTTTCTTAAGTCAAGGTTATCCCCAGTAAACCCTCTCTGCCATTTGAGTTCTTGAAATAAAATTATGCACAGGCTGCTTAACATCAATAATTTGTTTCTGAAACTCAGATGTTCTACGTAAAAAGTGGTAACTTGGAGCTCATTCTCCATTCCTTTAAATAGGGGATTTTATGTTGTATGATATACCAACCACCTACCGCTTTCCTGTAATGGAACTAAAGCAGTAATTATGTATATTTCTTATATACATAAGTAATAGGCTGTCTTTGAAGAGGTTGAGTATTAAAAACCACAAAATATTCCACCATAAAACCCTACCTAGGGAGCCGTTTGCAGGGTATGATTGTACGAGACTCTACTTTAATTCGAGTCATTAATTAATTAAAGTTAGGTAGTTGAGTGTTTATAACCATTGGGTGGTCTGAAAAAATAGTCATTTTAAATTGTGAACATACAGGTGCCATGTCATAATGAAGTTGGTTTCGTCTCCATTTCTGTTCTCTCTGAAGTCCTCCAACCTACCCACGTGGTAGTAGTACACCTTTACTTGACTACTATTAGCATGCAAACGTCAAACAGACCTGGTTTCAAATCCCAGCTCCACCACTGATTATGTGACATTGAGCAAGTTACTAAGCTTCTAAGATTCCTTTTCTTCACCTATTAAAAGAGTATGGTTAGTATTTCAGAGGGTTGTAGTAAGGACTGAATGACACAATTAATTGAAAAAAAAAAATCCACAATAGACTTCCTGGCATAACTAAGGGCTCAAAAATGTGAATTATCTTTACCTCGGAGGTTAGTATCTACATGTCCATGGTATAAAGTCACCAAACAAAATCAACAAGTACGTAATAGCCTGAGATTATAAAATATATTTAGGCAGGAATAAATTCCACACAAATTGATAGAAGATTAAATTAACAGCAAGATGATTTAAAATAGTTTTCCCTTCCATTTAAAGCAGTTTTTCTTTATATTACAACAGGCAGTAATTTTTGTTAAAGGATAGAGATTTAAGAGACTGTTTTTTTAAGAGCAGGTAATTCTAATGGAAGGGAATAGCATTTATTGATAGCATCTGCTGGGCTCCTTGGAGCCAGTCTTGTCATATTCATCTTTGCAAGTTCAGCAGCTGAATATAATGCCTGACACAAAAAGCCTATTTCCTAAATCTCTTAAAAAATAAGTAAAAGAAGATCACAGAGACCTAGGGGGAATGGAGGCCCTTAGGCAAATTGTGTTTGATGAACTTGGAATCTCATTTTATCTACAGTAGATGGAGCTATCTCCCCAGTAAAGCCTGGCTCCCAAACTCAAATAGGTGGTCCCTAGGAATAGGGTTGCTATAGTAAAATTTTGTATATTTGGGAGAAATGGGATGGGAAACAATTTCTGAATTGTGAAAAGTTGGTATTACAATTATAAGAGAAATGAGCTTTTCTTACTTTCAAGAATAACCTGGATTAGGAAGCATCCCCAGCCCTTGTTTCTGTTTCATATGAAGTTCCCAGCTAACTGATAGGAGGTGGGGAGTGGGTAGCTGTGGGGAAACTCAGGTGATCTAGTCTGTCTGTTGTTAACTAGTAGAAACGCTGCTTGGTAGTCCACAGTGGGGAGCAGTGCCCCTTCCTCCCCAACAATGCCCCTCAGTCTCCATTAATGCTTCCGCAGAATAATGGGACAAACACCTTCCTTATCGCAATACCTTCTGATTTTTTAATCTTCCCAATACCAAACATCCAATGGACAATAAGGAAGGATCAGCTATACCTAAATAAGAACAGTTTAATGAGGTGGGAACCAAGTCTATAATTTATTGCATGCTCCCCTTGTGCTACACAAGGCCTTGCAGATTTAGGTATTCAAAAGAACGTGACCTATGTCACTCAATCTGTCTCTCAAAACCCCTCGCCCCTTCCCATATATCCCTGTAGCCTCCTATTTCCATATTTCTGCCCCTTAAATCCTGATATATTTCTTTTCTCTGGTAAACCTCTCATATTCTTAGAGGATTTTGCAAACTCCAATGGCTCCAATTTTGACTTGGTGCCCATAGAATCTCTCCACTTAGCTGACTTTGAACAAGAAAGGGAAGATTCAGGAAGGGTGAGCAAGAGGGCCCCTGAAGGATACTCCATGCTTTGGAGGATCCTGTTTATCACAAATACACACAGAATAAGTATATTAGAGCGTCCATGGGCACCTCTGTCCCTGGAGTCCTGGTGCTCAGTGCAATTACAACATGACCCAGAACAGTAAACATCTGTTCTCAGGTTAACACTCTTCAGGCTCCAGTGAAAGTCTCCTCCACTTCTCCTGCCCTCTGTCCTCCAGGGACATGGGGGTTGTGTTGCTGCCAGCAGAGGTGGAAGTGACTTTAATGGGAAGGAAGGATTTGAGTGGCAAAAGCGCTCAGGTAAGAGAAAAGACAAATTAACATGTCAATCCTTCCTCTCAGATGGCATAAAAACAATAGTTTTGTGCGTAATGAAAAACAATTTCCCAGGACAGTAGTGCTGAGAGTCCATTTTCTTCTCTTCATATTTCACTTTGTGAATCCAGAGATACCTCTGAGATTAACAAGGTATTTATAGCAGTTTGTATTTGGTTGCTGAGGAACATTTTTCAGTATTACAATTCATAACACTTGACGTTTATATGTGTAGATGTAATATTTGCGAAGAGTTCGGGCAATTCTTTTCATTGGCGACTAGATACACATCAAATGCTAGAATTGCAACTGGATTTGAAGAGGGGCGGAGGTGGCCCTCGGCTGGGTTCATTAGTTGGGTACAGCAGAATAGACAGACACACTGGACTAGGCTAGGAAGGAAAAGAGGAGTTATTTGCCGGTGGGAGACAGGAGATGTATAATCTCGAATCGGCCTCCCCGAACGTCAGAGGTTCTAATATTTTATACCATCAGGATCTTAATGGATAATCGGGGCAAAACTGGAACAGGCTCCTTCATTAATAAACATTAAAGGGTTGAACATGGTGGGGTGGGTTCCAAACCAGGGTGAGTTACAATCATTATCAGAGATCAAGATTCTGGGACAGGAAAGTACAGAGTAGAGGTCACTCAAAATTGTAGAGGTTTTCCAATAGATATCAAACAGGAAGGTGGAGTGGTTATACACAAGGGAGAGGCTAAGTTTTATGTAACCATAAAGAAGGATGAAACATGTTTAGAATGACCATCATAAAAACAGGTCTAGACTAAATCCAGCCAGTGTCAGCAATTTCAAATATTAACCTTTTGTATTTCTTTATAATATAAAGGCATCTATTTAATTCTTAACCCTAGGTTTCAAAGATTCAGTACAATATTTAAGTTGTACTGGGTTTTCCTAGTACTACCGTTTTAGTTTTGTCAATATATTTATTAAGACTTACTTATTTTTAAAAATACTAAATAAAAATTTCTTTCTATACATAATTTTTACTTGAAATTTTGATATTCAGATATAGTAATTTTTATTTTGCCTTATTATTTCTACAAATTTGAGTGTATTAGAAGAAATGATTGTTTATGAAGATATGTAAAAATAATTTTAATATCTTTTAAAGTTTTTGAAAATATTTCCAAATTTTATGTATATCATTACATTTTATTTTTAATCCATTAAATCATGAGTGTCCGTGGAGCACCAATTATGTGAAAAATCTTCACTATAACAACATAATTTGTGGTTTTGCTGAAATGAAGACAAGATGATTTTATGAAATAAATGCATAGTAATTCATGAATCATATAGGTCTGTATTTATTCATCATACAAACATCACTGGTTCATCTACAGAACACCCAGCTATGCAGACTAATAATTAGATTCGGTCTTTTAAAATATTTTGCCAAGTTTCAGTGTTATAAAAACCATCGCTTTACACAACTTTTTCAGTTTTGTGGTTACAAATCTATTTGTCAAGGGAGGAAGATAAAACATACTTCATTTAACAGGTTGATTTTTAACTTCTTAATTCTTGGATAAATGATATATGGACGCCCATGTCTCCTAAGAAAGAGAGACGCAGCCTCAGACACCAGGGAGCAGGCCCCTGCCAGCGCGGCCTTGGGCTGCTGGCAGCTGACCCAGCACTTACAGGTCGGCCGCGGTGTTCCCATGTGGATCATGAACAATATCACAGAAAACCAACATCAGACAAGGATCTGTGACCATGATGGATCAAGATAGAAACAAGATCACTCTGTCATCATGTTCTGGGTACAAGAACGTTTTCCAAACTGAAAAATGACCGAATATCCTCCTATCCCAGCTATTCTGAGAGACTGCTACTTCTTTATAGACACAGCTTTAGCCTCCACTCTGTTCTTCCCATTTCCTAGTTAATACTTAAGATTCCCAAAACATAAAATTATGCCTGTTTCCTGACAGCCTCAGGAGAGCAGAGTCCCATTTCCTGAAACCTCCTCAAAATCACTTAACACCATCCCAAATCCTATACGCCCCTTCTGATACCTTGTTAACTGACAAGCCCCATGTTCCCTGGGATGAACCCTTTTCCCCGTTGCAACACGTCGATAATCCCTGCATGCTACAGAGGTGCTCCTGGTGGGCTTTGGCTAGTACTGTCATGCCCAGGACTCTTAGGGGTAGTCCAGCTTTGAATCTGGTCTCTGATTCCAGTTCAGCTCCCCCCCCTAGCAGGAGTCCTTGCTCTTTCTTTATGAAAGGGCCAAGCTCCCCCGCCCCCAGCCCCATATACACACAGGCTCGTGTTAATCCCACCCCAGAGAGCCCTGGAGGAAAAGGAAATGCCTTCTGTTAAAATAACTTTCACCCTGTTCTTGTGAAATGATAACCCTGGCATTATTTAATTATTCACGGAACAATTCAATCAATATTTATTAACCGTCAATTATGGGCCAGTTTATCAAAGTTGCTGAGGACACAGCAATGAATAAATGGACAAAAATCCCTGTTTTGGCGCTTACATGTGATTATACAATGGAACGTTTCAACTCCTTCCTGTGTCTAGATTATATTAAAAGAGTCTCTACCTTAGATGCTAGTGGCTCTTTCTTAATCTTTCAGGATGGGTAACACCAACGTGTGAGATGTTTTTTGATAACCAGTCTCATTCCTCACTATGCTGTCCCCCCACACTCTCCCCCCACACCCTCCTACCCTTATTGAAGCTGGGGAAGGGGGAGTTTCAGTCTCAACTCAAAGATAAACCGACAAGGTAGAGGACTAAAATCTCCGAATGTAGGTAGATATAGGCATCTGCTTTGATAATTTAGTGTTCTTTGTTAACACCAACATAATTTATTAAATTTAAAAAATTGTTTCAAAGTAAATATGTCTGCTTTCTTCTTGAGAATCTTGCTGGAAAGTGGGGATTTTCTTTGTAGTTAGGAAAGATCACCTTAATTCCAGTACCAAAGGGGTCATCACAAAATCTAAAATAATGAAATCCAAATTTAATTCAATGCAACACATTTGTATTGAATATCTTCTATGGGGAAGGATAGTCTCTTTCTTTTATTAAGGTTAAAATGCTTTGCAAACATTTGTGGAAATTTTCAAGATAGTGCTTAGATCTGATCTCAATAAATTTGCAGCATACAATATATATAGTTTACTGTATATATACAGCAACATTTTTAGTAATGACTCATATATAATGGTGTCTGCAATGTGGTATCCATTATAACTCTAGTCCGCATCTGCTAGTAACTTTCTCCAAATTTAATCTTTTGGGTTGAAATTTTCCATGCCTGGTTTAAGCTCAAAGGTATTTAAAAAATTACTTTTTTAGAGTTGCAGGGCAATTCCTTTGGCTATCGTATATACTTCTTCTAATTTCAATGTAGGCAAGAGAGAGAGAGAAAAAAGAAAGATTAGAGTGTATGGATAGGGTATTTGTATGTCCAACTAGACCCATAAAAAGGCCTTTATAACCTATACCTAAGATCATTTCATACAGCTCATTTCTTAAAGTAACTGGAGCATGGCTCGCTGTTATCTGGTGGACTATTAGATGCAGGAACTATTCCTCTGCATAGAAACAGAAGATAGAAAGATCCTTAGAGATTAGATTCCCATGCCATTTAAATACGTATGTTTAGTTGATTCTTGTGACTCTTTGCGATTTTGTGATGGGAGTTCAGCACTCCAGGTCCTTTCCTCTATTCCCAGAATATTATTTTAGGAAATAAAAAATGGCTTCGCATCAAAAACTATTGATGATTATAACCTTTTTAGGTGTTTATATCGAAAGAGATAAGATAAGCCTCTCTGGTTTTAGTCCTAGTAGTCACATTGCCAAACAGGCCTCTGACCTGTACTGCAGGCAAGATTTTTGTCCTGGGATATCTATAAATGTAGCCATAAGTGTACCCTACACTTAGCCAAAAATAAAGAATGAATATGCAGCCCTCATAGAGTTCTTTGGCAGTTGGGGCTTATTGGCAAATGAAGATAAACAGCATTCTTGAGGACCAAAAAATAAATAAAAAATGAGAGGGAAGAGGCAGGCAGGAATTCCTTTTGTGGCCACACAAGATATAATGAAACACCCTATACCTTATATTCTCATGTGTCATGAATCTTCATCTCACACTTGAGTTACACTTTATTTTCATATTAAATGTCATTAGAAAGTCATCACTTTTGAAAATGTATAGCTTGATCTTTACCTAAAAAAACATCAAATTGCCCCAAAGGCATTTCAAAAGATGACATCTTAAGTGTCCTTTTTCTAAATTCGCACACATGTAGATTTGCGTGTCTGTCTATTCTTTCTGTAGCTCTCCCATGTAGACATATACATATACATCCGTGTAGATTCAGAATTTTCCACAAGGAACAAAGGGAATGTCATAATGAAAAGCAACATTTTTAATGGATCCTTGCCAAGGTACCAGATCCTCGTTTTTTTCCAGTTGATTTATCTTAATGATTCTCTGTCAGGCAAAAGCCTTTACGAATTCCGCATAATGTTCTATTCAATTACAGCAGCATGCTTGCATCGCCTTTGCAAGGCTGAGTGAGAGATGATTTTTCTTCTAAGAATCTCTCCCATATTTGGTGACAAAACGAGACCAGTTACTGCTGGAGGAACATGATTCACAAAAAGTTTTTCTTTTTAAGATGCATGCTTAGAAAAATTAAGCCTGGACAAGTTTTGTCAAACTTGATTCAAATTTGAACCTAGCTTTTCAGTTCTTCCTTCAATTCAGTTAGATACAGGCCTTCGAATCGTGCTTTGAATTAGTTTAATATTTAAGCAGACAGAATGCATTGTCAAAGTGTTTCCTCTCAGCCTCATCCTTCTACAGTAGCATGGAGAGAGCTCTGGGTTGGTCCTAGATAATGCTGTCTGATAGAACTTTCTGTGACAATGGAAATGTTCTCTGATCTGTCCTTCCCCATTTGGTGACCCCCTAGCTGTGCGTGGCTGTTGAGCCATTGGCTAGGGTGACTGAGAAAATGCATTTTAATTTTTATTCAATTTTAGTTCACTCAAATATAAACAGCCACATATGGCTTGTGGCTACTATATTTCACAGCACAGATCTATAGAATTTAATTCTTGAGATTTTGGCAAAATGCTATTCTGTAATCTATTGCAGTAACGAACCACCCCAAATTTAGTGACCTATGTCTTAGTTTCTTAGGACTTCTGTAACAAAGTACCACAGACTGGGTAGGCTTAAAACAACAGAAATAGATTTTCTCACAGTTCTGGAGGCCAGAAGGCTGAACTCTGCAGGGGAGAAGCCTTCCTTGCCTCTCCCACCTTCTGGTGGTTTGCGGGCAGTCACTGGGCATCGTCACATGGTGCTCTTCCCTGTGCCGCTGTCTGTGTGTCCAGATTTCCTCTTCTTATAAGGACACCGGCCATATTGGATTAGGGCCCACCCTAACTTATTTTGGTCTTATTTAACTAATCACACCTTCAAAGACCCAATTTCTGAATGAAGTCACACTCACAGGACTGGGGGTTAGGACTTGAACATGTCTTTTTGTGAGACACAATTCAACCCCTAACAGCTTAAAACAACAATTTCTAATTATCTCTCATGATTCTGTGGGTTGACTGTACTGAGCTGGGTAATTCTCACCTGGGGTCCATCCTGTGGTTGCAGTCAGATATCAGATGGGGCTGGAGCCGTCTGAAAGCTCAACAGGGCTGATGTTCAAGATGCCTTCCTCACACACGTCCAGTACCTGGGCCGGGCTGGCTGCAACAGCTGGGGGCTGGCCAGGCGTCTCTCTCTTCATGAAGCCATCCCCGTGACTAGGAAGCTTGGGCTTTCTCACAGCATCATGGCAATCTCAGGAAGTTGAAGTTCTTTCATGGGGTCTGGCTTTCCCTGGAGTGAGCAGTTGAAGAGAAAGTAGTAAGAGCTGCTAGTTTCTTCAGGCATAGGAACCAGCCCAGCATCACTTCTTCTAAAGTCTAATGCTCTGAGCAATAGATGAGTCTGTTCAGATTCAAGAGGAGGTGACTTAGAACCTATATCTGGATGGAAAAGAAGTGAAAAAAGAAAAAAGTGTGACCAGTTTTAGTCCTGCATAGCTACTCTGTAGAGTAGAAAATTCTTCTAAATATGACCAATAGGAAATGTTAAGGCAAATGCCTCTGATTTCCTCCTTTCCTTAATCAATAAAATAATTTTGATTGCCTAGCTTGAGGCCAAAAAATGACAAGAGCAAATAATTGTGTACTTTTAATGGGGCTCTCTATGATATCTAGATGGAAGTGGGGATCCCATGTATGAGGGGAAACTCAGTGATTTTATTTTAGCCCAACACTGCACTTCAAGAGGAGAGCAAATACCACTGGCTGTGGTCGTTTGCATGGTTCTAAAATGATTGAGAGCACCGTTCTGGCTAAAAGTCTTTTCCACATTGTATGCATGTAAGTGCTCTTTTCATCTCTGAATATGTAATGATTGTTTTAGGTTGGGTTTGCCTTTTTATTAAAATTTTTTTCTGAAATATTTAGGATCAGGCTGATCTTTACTTAAAAAATAAATAATCCCATGATAGCAAAAAAAAAAAAAAGCGCTAATTTTTACAAGCAGTGCATAAATTTGCTGTATCTTTAAATTTTCCCATGTGACGCTACAGATAAGCTTGCTCATTTGATTTGTGTTTCACTTTAGATTTAAAATGTTTCTTCAGTTTAACATCAGCTTGCTTCAACTTTAAAACATCTGCATGGATATCCTGTTGTCAGCCAGCTTCCACCTGTCTTGTCCAAGAGAATTACATTTAAGGTGAACATTACTTCTATCCTTCAAGACTGACTGCATTCCAGGACTGCTGTTAATAATTTTGTCTTGCCATTCAGCGATCATTAGGAATGCTCAGGACCGTGTGATGACCTGGGTCTAGGTCTCTGAGTCATCCGGAAGGTTAACGATTCCGTCAAGTGTAAGACGTTCACCTCACTCTTGGGTTGCTCACATATCCAGCTGCCACACTGTCAAGACACTTCCCAGAGGCCCTTCTTGAAGTGCTATGGTTTTCTGCTCTTTGTTTCTTAGCTCTTCATGGCAGAGAATGTTTCTTAGGTAATCAAATTCAGTGAGGCTTTAAGATCTGTCTTGCAGAAGGAAATCTGGCTGTGGAGGGCTTCCTTGGTGCATGCAGATCAAAGGAGAGCTCTTCTCATCACTGTTTGGGGGGCCAGATTAAGGGGTGACTGGTGTCAGGCTGATGCTTTTTTCCATATACGCCTTTCCTCTCAACTGCTCTCATCTCCATTCTGATCCCACAGTAAGTCACAGAAACCCCTTCCTTGAGGCCCTGCTCAATCCGCTTCAGTCCCATTTGCCCTGGCATCTGTTTATTACCTGGCTCTCTTTATTATCAGCAGCCATGGCTCTAGTAACTGGCAGTGCCATTTTAACACAGTGAGACTGGACCATGTGTGGTTATAGGGTTGGGCATGTTTGGCAGAACTGAGAAAACACCTGGGAACTGAAATGCAATTTGTCACCCCCATGTCTCAGGGGATCGCCTCTTCTCTCTATCCTCACAGCTACCATCTCCTCCAGACTGCCGACTCCTCCACTCTGCCTTCCTATCAGGAGTTATCCAACTACCCCTAGAGTGATCTTTTGAAAATGAGTATCCAATCAAGTATTCTCTGCTTCAATTGCTTCCCATTGCTCTTAGCATAAAGTAAAAAGTCCTTACCATGATCAAAACACCATCTACCTCTCCAGACTCATGTCTCACTGTCTCTCATACACTGGGCTCCAGTCATGTTAAACATTTCTCATTTTATTGAAATTACATCCTCTTTTCTACTTGGGGATTTTACATATGTTCATGTTTTCTCTTCTAGTAAAACTCTCCTCTCTACTCTTCTCCTTAACTTCAATGCTTCTGTTCCCTTTAAACCCCAGTTTAAATATCAGTTCCTCCTGGATATCATCTTCTCTGATTCCACAGACTTGGTTAGGTCAACCTAATTTTCTGCCCTTTTTTCTTCTACATCACATTCAGGATGCCTCAGATTATATTTTCCACATTTGGTTTTCCCCTAGAGTATAAATTCTGTGCAGGTAGGGACAACATCTGACTTTTTTTCCATTGTGTTCTCAGCATATAACAGTGCTTGGACCATATTTGCTGAAAAATTGAATAAACTCCACCTAATAGAAACATCTCAGATAAAACTTTATGGTTGAACACAAATCTCCAGTAAAGAATTACAATGCAAACAACTGTCAAACTAAAACAACTTGGTGTCAAGAGATTTCATGTTTATCAAAAGAATGTCTCCCCTCCCTTTGGCTTCCATGCTTATAATATGGAGTAAGCTTTGGGACACAATTTATAAATTCACAATAGCAGCACTACCTGAGATATTTTGGGTATCCTGAATGCCCCGTTACAAAGAAAGTCAAAAGTCAAAACAACCAAATGAAAAGAAGCCTTCTTTTGGTGAAGACTTGATCCTTATTTCTCTATGCTGGACCTTGCTTTGTGCACACTTGCCTGGCCAACCTCAACTATACATGAAAGGGCTTCATCAGCTTTTAGCAAACCATATGGTAAAAACATCTACACATTTCTTCTGATACCTTCAGGCACTGTTAAGCAGCTGGTATTAATGAATAAGAATGGCCAGTGAAATCATGGTATGTTGTTGCTAGGAAAGAACAGCTTATAGCCAGGAGAATTACAGATTACTAGGCAAGAACACACAGGAATAGAAGGGATGTGTGATTTCTGCATTTCATCTAGATTTGGCCACCTGGACTGCTTAAGGCTGTGCTGATTAGCAAGTATTTATTTGATTCCTACTGATGGTGGCCCTGGGAGATGGGACCAATGCCCTCATTATCTATCAAAATTGTTTCAGGACCAATATCCCTAACTGAAGCCACCAATGGAACTATGAAAAGAGAGCTTGGTTCAACAACAACAATAACAACCACAATATTTTGCACTATTTTTTCTCTAGATTTTTCTTCTTTCCTTGCAGAAAATGTATTTATTTCCTCCTACTACATACATTAAAATTTTATTATGTTGAGACACAATTTCTACTAGAACTTTATTAAGAAGCTCAATATCTACCAAACCCAGATGTGGGAAATTTCCCTGTCTGCATGGGAACCTTTTTAGCTCCACACAACTTTGATGCAAAACTCAG